>JANTCA010040749.1:0-19683 GCA_024741275.1 Chironex yamaguchii
CAAACAATACCTAGTCACATGACACTACATTGTTATGCATTATTTACGGCAACCAAACAATACCTAGTCACATGACAGTACATTGTTATGCATTATTTACGGCAACCAAACAATACCTAGTCACATAGCACTACATTGTTATGCATTATTTACGGCAACCAAACAATACCTAGTCACATGACACTACATTGTTATGCATTATTTACGGCAACCAAACAATACCTAGTCACATAGCACTGTTTACATTATATTGAAGTGCTCTACCGTGCTTGCTATTTTTGAATCTGTAACTATTAGGAGTGGCCACTTATAAGCATACGAGGTGCACTATAAGAAGTGATTTATTCCTAGCAAATGTAGTAAAATTGTTGTGGGGAGTTGGGTGGGGTTTGAGCGTAAAGTTGTAAGGAATACTCTTGAAAAAAGATAGTGCTATACTACAAATTCAGTATTTTCATAGAGATGAAACAGTGTATACAAGAAAAGTATCATATTGTACTCGGAAGTTCGCATATAACGAGCAATGACAATATAACAAAAATAAATGTAGAGTATTTGTTTCTTTGTTGTTATCTTTTGACACAGTCACCCGTGCATAAGTGTCTGGTGCTAATCTATTTCAATAGGGATACGTCTCCTTGGCCGAAAAGAGTATGCTCCCTCCACCCCCTCGACCACACCTATGGTACTTAGTTTGAGTAAACGTTAATCTTAAGATGTAGTGTTGAGCTTGAAAAGTAGAATGAAGGGAAGAGATGCAAGTCATCGCTACAAATATTGATACAGCATTTTTGTATCATCTCACTTTTAACTGTTATTGACTTAATTGTTAAATTAAAATAGATACAAATTTTTGTTACAATTTTTTGGACACCTGGTTATCAGCCAAAGTTATTGCCCTTGCAGTTGGCAATAGTTTCCCTTCCATTATTGACTAACACAGTGGTGGAGCCATGGACGGACTGGGGAGACAAGATCCCCTCTTTTTCCAAAAGATAGTCCTTGATATTCCAAATTTCTAACTTTAAAAAGCTTCGTGGATTAATTTATTATTACTGCAATCAATTCTGTTGTTTATTTCTGGAAATTACTTATTTAATAGTTGTGACACTAGTTATAAATTTCACTTTAAAGCTGCGTTTCCCAGCTACGTTTTTAAAATGCTTTTGTCAAGTTGTAGTCATTACCAAGGCTTCGCCGTCCATATAACTAAAGAGGTTTTTCTGGCAGAATTGAGGGTGTACTCTAACATAACAGGATTACCAGGGATAAAAAGGGCATGGCCCAAAAAGTTTATTTGGAACCCTTGTGTTCTTGTTCCTCCCACTTTGAGGCGGCTGGCGCCACTACTGGACTAACGAACTCTATAAAGGACTACCTTATCAAAAATACATGGAGTAACCAACTCCTTCCCTGCCCATCCGTAAGGTTCTTGGCCATATCTGATGTTTTTCTCAATAATAACTTAAGTATTTATATTTTGTACAAATCTAAACCTCTAACATTGTCAAGGTCTAAATTTTTGCAATCAGAATGTATACTTTTTAAATTGTGCAACAAACACTGAGTGCATCATTCAGCATTTCCATTTTGTAATTGATACCGGCAACCTTTCCAAGTAAACGGAACTTTGAATTACATGTGCATTCCTCGGTAGAAATCATGTACGAGAAATTTAACACGTATGTACCTATCTATGTTCATGAACTGACGACGATTTTGCGAATGCGAGGTCATGGGTTCGAGCCACGTTCACCGCACAAAAAAAAAGATTTAGTGAGAGGGGATAACAGTAGTTCCCTCTTACATCGAGCTTTTAAGGCACTTTACCCCTTACATGGGTAACAGCTAGCGACAATGACAAATGAGTCTCTGAAAATCAGGTCGTTACCTTACAAACTAGCAATGACCTTGCTTTATAATTTTTTTTATTGTTCTTGCTAAGTTCATTTGTTCATGTTCTAAATACACACATTGTTTACTAAACCTCTTTTTTGGTCTCATTTTGTTTAATAGATGACAGAAGTTTTATCCCGTTTTTCTCCCGAAGCCTTGGGTCTTTCAATAACTTAAGTGCTATGTTTTAAACGGGAATCTCTCTTCTTTTCACCTCAACAACGCTTTGAGCTCAGCTGAACAAACAAGTCTCTACATTTCTTTGCTTTGTAGGAACAAAAGAAACGAAATGAGCTAGTTAGCTTCTTATTGGTTGAAAGAAATGTCCATTAGTATTTTATTTCACAGCATTCACTCATGTTTACAATCTCTTCAGTTCGTGAAGTGGTGATTGCTTTTCCAGAAATCTTCCTCTTAAACTCACTTGAATTCACTTGTGTATATGATGGACCAAGTTGAAACATGATCGTTAAATCCAGAGTGTGTTTAATAGCTTGCAGTTTATAATATGCTTGACTGTTAATAGACACAAAAGTGTATGCCTCTGAAATTTACTGCAGTTTTCCTTTCTAGGAGGACAAGAATTCCATTGCTCCCTTCGATCTCAAATAAGTTGATACAGGTATCCATTGCTCAAAAATCCCAACTACGAATTTTAATTGAATTAGATTGCTAAGCAAATTCCAAAACAGTAGGATAATAGATTCCACACAGTGGTAGGTGCCATATACGTTCACCGTTGACAACGAATGGTAATTTTCAAAGAGTGATATTTGGCATATACCTTGTGAAAATACAATGGGGTGTAGGTGGCAATGCGTGATTTCTAGCATACGACTTAATAAGGCGTACGTTAGTATTTAACATACAGCCTACTGTGGTATATACGCCAGTTGTAAGCAACGGATGATATGAAATATATACGTTAGTACGTGGTTATGAGTGGTAGTTGGTAATGGATGATTTGTGGTATAAAATGTGACGGGTGGCATCAATTGATACTTGACGTGCTAGTTGGTAACTGGCAACATGTGGTACGAGTCAAAGGGTCGTTATTGTGTAAGAGTGGTTAGCGGCAATGATAATGTGAGGTAGTGCATCAATTCAGCATTTAAAGAAGCTGACGCAATTGATAGACAAGGTATAGGCAGCTTAGCAGGTTCAAGACATCTACAAGAAAGAGAGGAGTTTCTGGGGAGAATATCAGCTTAGTTCACCAAACAACAGGGATAGAGAAGAGCTGCAAAAAACTCTACATTGTTTGAGTGTAACTTTAACCTACGACATTGTTTAGCATTATATGATTTTAGAAAGCATGAGATGTTCATAACAACACTTCCATTTTAAACTCTCTATCACAAGTTGCTTGAAATGACCTTCAGCAAACCTTTCGTTTGAGTGTTCGACTTTCAATCTGAGGACAAGTCTGATCCTTGTAGGCTCCCTCTCAATGCAGCTAAAACGGTAATGCTCCACTTATAAAAAATTATGTGTGCATATATGTATATTACTCGCGAGTGAAGCATTACCACAATAGCTGTATTGAGACAGGGGCCCTATCGAGCTTGAATGTGCAGCCCTCGAACACAAAGATTTGGTAAAGGACCTTCAAAGTCCTTGGTTTCAAAAATATTTTACATGTATTTCTTGTAGATGCTACATATATCTGACACTGATGAAAACTTACGCCGAAACACAGTAAAATTAATAAAGTTCCCTTTACAAACCCCTGAGCTTCGTCTCCTGATACCAAGGACTTCACCAAGTCTTTGTGCGGTGATGGCACGGAGGGTTGAGTGTTGACTTTCGAGTCTGAGGCTTACCAGTATGAGCTTGATCGGCTCCCACTTAGTGTAGCTATTGTGGTAATGATCCCTTCCTCACAAATGTATATCAGAGCACTTGTGTCTGTCGAGATACTACATGTATCTGACACTCATGAAGGCTTAAGCCGAAACACAGAAAAAAATTCATGAATTTCCCTTTACAAACCCCTGGGTTTCGTCTCCTGATACCAAGGACTTTGAAAGTCTTTCACAAAATCTTTGTATCGTGTTGACACAGAGGGTTTGAGGGCTACCTGTTAGAGCCCAGTCGGCTCCCACTTAGTGCAGCTATTGTGGTAATGCTCCACTCATGAGTAGAAAAAGATATTTATATAATGAGATAGCATATCTTCTAGTTAATGTAACTCTAATATCATCTGGTGTAGACAAGATTTTTTGCCCACGGAAACGAACATGAAAAGTTTAGTACACACGTCTTAAACATTTACTTCATTTTCAAATTTTCACTCTTTGTATTCCTTTTTTAAAAACTATTTTTCGCATTAATCTTACGTTCATCTCATGCTCTAAGATTAAATGGCTAACGTGATAAGATTATAATTCTACATTCTAAATTCCTAGGCTTTGACATGACACATTTAAACGACCATTTTTGTTTAGCAAATATTATTCAGTTACATAAACGCCATAGTTTTAATCTGATATGCAAATAGAGATACAGGCATCTGGATTAGGGAGTCATTTCCTTATGCAGATGAATCTTGAAGAAATCAGTTTTAAGTAGCAGCTCTTCTTTTTCCTTCTTCAGATGGGAATAAATGGTTTTGATAATACGTCTATCTGTCGTTTTTATCGCCTCTTGTAAAATTGCCAGCCTGTCACTAAAAATCTTGGTAAGTGTGCTTCGGTGAAGTAATATCTGTCAAGACTATCAAAATTGTCAACTTGTTTGATCAGGGAACGAGGTCTTAAAGCCAAGTCAAACAGAAAGCCGTCATTCTATTGAGAAATCAAAGTTCTGAATTTTATAACCGTTTAACTGAATAGATAAGTGGGTAAGAGTTTCCTCGTGTAGAGTGAGATCAATTTGTTGTCTCCGATTGATACCGAATTATACTGGTTTTCGTAAGATACTGGTCTACAACAAAGTAGTACTACGATGGCCAAACATTCAAGAAACTCTAGTTTTACTCTCACGAAAATGACGAAACTGAAAATATTCCATTTCTGAAAAGAAGGGTCTGTTGACTTTAGTTCGTGCAAAGCATGCGATTTGTGAACATCGGAAGAGGAAAAGAGCCATTCTAACTATATAATGTTTAATAGTGTTGATGGAGTAGACTTAATGTAATGCCAACGACCTTATTTTTGAACAGTTGGACTTAATTCGTTTAGGTGAATCTTGATAATTTTACTGCTAACGGCGAATGGTCTACTCAAAAGAGTATGTTGTCTCCACTGGGAATGTTTAACTAGACTTGAAGCTAGAAATATTGAACTACGAATCGAGAGACTTCATATTTTAGAGACATTTCTAAAATCTGGCAAAAAGCAAAGTAGTTTAACTTCACTACGAGAGTCATTTGCTGTCTATTAAGCAAGCTTAGATGAATCGGAGGACCGAACACGACTTTTGCGACTGCAAATTTGCCATGTCAAAAGACTTTTAGACATTTAATACCGATTATCCACTCTTTGTATTAGGTGTCGCGAAAAATCTATGCAGATGAATGTCAAAAGGTAGATTTTCAGCCAAAAGTTATTGTCATCCAACATTAGCCACTACTCTACTACCATTATGGTTCATATTTCTCGCCCTTTTCGTGCTATACTACACCAGTTTCTCTCACGTTGTAAATATGGCGTACCGTCATGTCGTTCGAAATCCAACTCTGCAAGCTAGAATATTTCTACCAAACTGGTTCGTGAAAATCGTAAGACCCGTGCACGAAATTCCTGAAAATCAAGTTCAAATGCATGTACCACTTGAGTAAGTTGTTTTGTGTATTAATTTCTAATTTCATAAGTGTGTTCCATGCTAACGGGTTACTGTAAGTAATCTTGTTTTTTCCCTGGTAGTAGTATATTTACTGTCAGCTGGATTCTATCCTCGTACTGGTACCTTCTAATCCAGTGATAGCTTGGGCATTTTGGTCAAGTGCTGATCGACTAGGCCAGCCCACACTTAGTCTTGGCCTGGTGAAGAGAGTTGTGTTCGTTGGAGGAAGACTAAATACATTACCTATGTAATGGGATCAAAGCCGTCGAGAGGGAGCGTCCCTCATCTTTCACCATGACTGCCCCGCCAAATTTGCTGTTTTCTTGCATTGACATGCTCAGAATTTGTACTTTGCCAACTATTTGCCAGGATAATTGCTCATGCGTATGCTTCTTAAAAATAGTGACTTTCCTCTACCCCTGGACGTCTGGGCATTGGCGTTTATGCTTTGCCCTAGCAATTATTATTAAAGTTTGAAAGTAGTGTAAATTTCTCGTCAGTGATAAGACATGAATTTCAACTAGACTTAGTTAAAAGTTTATGCCTGGTCATTTTTAGAGTCTAAGAATCCAATTTTGATGTCAAAATTGGGGAAAAACTTTATGACAAAGGAGTATAAATTAACATAAGAGAAATTTCATTGCTCCTGTGGGACCGGATTTTTACTTAATTAAAAACTTGAGAAAGGGATAAACTTGATCTTTGGCATGTTACATGAAGTGATAATAAGTAACTTATAATAGTTTAGCTGGACATTTTTTTCTTAAAAGCAAAAGTTTTGGAAAACATTAATTTCAACCACACTTTTGCACAACCTTGGCCAGAGAATCCTAATTGCTTGTAAGAATGAAAGCTGATGACACAAATTGTTATGGAGGTGACATAGATTTTAGTTCTGATTTTCTTGGTCTTGAAGCAAAGAACATCAGGATACATAAGATTCTAAGCAAATCATCTTGTCAAAAAGTGTCTCCATTAAATTTTTGTGGATTAAACGATTCCATGATAGTTTAGGAGCAAAACATCAGTTATGTATTGGAGCCTGAAAATAGAGTATGGAAGTATCTAATAACATGAAAACCATCATCAACCAACCTAACGAAAACATCCTAAACAAGACAGGACAAACCAACCCAGAACATCTGACTTGTAACTGTAAAGACAGAACAGATTGTCCACTAAATGGCCAATGCCTAAAAAGTGGAGTCATGTACCAAGCTGAAATTACCTATTAGCTATTACAAAAGAAACAAAAAGACTTTACTTAATAAACATGCCAAACTTGTCTGTAAGTGCTGTCACAGGAATAAGTTTCTTGTAAGTAAAAATGCAAAGCCCAACTGACACTTCATGTATGTTCAAGGTATGATAATTTTATTATCTCATTAGTCTGAACGATCATCCATGATGATGTGAAACTCCAATTAACAAATTACCTGTTTGTCATCTATCAGTGTTTTTCCAAGGTATCTACCAACATACTTTGGGGTGGGCCTTAACAAGCAATTTTGCTCAGTCAGTTCAAAAGCAAAGCATACCCAATTGATATTTTATTGTTTCCATTAGGAGGTTATGTTTTTGTGATGGTTTATTTTTCCGCCTCTCTGCTCTTTAGTAAGATAACTCAACAGCTTTGATTTTGACAAAACATGTAGGAAGTGTCCAGCCTGGGGTAAGGAGCAAATGATAAATTTAAGGGCGTGATGTAAATGAGATCCTGGACTTTTTCTGTAATGACACCTTCATAGGAATAGCGAGGTATACTTCAATTACCATATTTAGTAATGATATCGTCATGAAAGTGACTAGCAGACAAATCATTGTGGGGAAAACCTCTGTTGTTTCAGTAATAATATTGGCTTGGCAGAGGTTTTCACTCTCAGAGAACTTCTAGCATAATTTACAGAAGTATGTTATGAAATAATTAGATCCAACTCGAGCTCCTCAGTCTTGTATGTTGCTGAATTTTTGCAAGCTCTGTTCTGTGACAGGATCAATAGCTGGAATTATAGAGGTCAAAATGTTATTCATGACTTTTACTTTTTAGCCATTATGATAATTTCAGTTGGTAAATGCCAGTGCATCTTTACAGCAAGCATTGTATGTTGGATGATACTGTCTACTACTGATTTGCCTTAACTAGCTCAATGCTATGCACAAACAAACTATTCTTTCTCTTAGACTCCATTTTCAGGATGCCTGTAGCATGCAGGTATGATTTTATACTGCCATGGACTAATGTACGTCCTGTTTACTCAGTGCCAGCATGATATCTTGTCATTTTGGTTAAACAATGGCATTGATGCCACATGACTGCTACATTGTATGCTTATGCATCATTTCTCAAAATGGTGAAAGAAAAATAGTAAACAAGAAAGCACATCAGATTGCAAATCTGCCACCATTTACCAGTTCTGCCTGACCTAACCCAGAATCCGTTAAGACTCAAGGTTTTTTTGATGTTCCTTTTTGACAACTGGTCAAAGAAATTGGTGTACATAGAGAAGTTAACTCAGTCGTATGCTTTTTGAAGTATTGTAGTCTCTTGTTATGACCTTACTTGTATGCATCAGTTGTACATAATTTAGATAGTTTTAAATGTCCTACCAAAATTTACAGTTGATGTTATGGGTGATGGATATTAAGGGCAAAACTTACCATGATGTTTTTTGAGGATCATGATTGCATGGTCTATTGCTGCAATGATTGCAATTCAACTGAACCATTGCAAAAATTGCTCTCACTTCTGCTGCATTTTTGCTGCCTCATTCAGATGCTTTGCATTTGGCAATAAGGGTTGATAGAGACAACAGCCTTGCAAAATCTCTGCTTTCGTTTTTTTATTTTCAAATAAAATTGACAGCAATTGCAATGGTAGTATTATTCCTCAAGTTTTTATTACACTGAGCATTCAGCATGTCAATCTGCTGTCTATTTTTGTCATTTTGAATATAACCCTATGGATTGCATGCTAGCTTGCCAAGGTTAGTAATTCGTGTTGTGCCCGTGGTATACTGTATAAGTGCAAGCTAGGTTTGTAGAAAAATTTGTTATTAAACTTAGAGAACCCAAATTTTATTTCAAAGATGTGGTACAACCTTTTTACTACAATAATAAATATTGCATAAGGTCCTGTTGTATATTTATGTGTACAAAATGAATGCTGAAAACTTTCATAGTGACTGGCTTTGCATTTAATCTGAATGAACATATAGAATATCTTTTAACAAATACCCCATAACATTTTAGATGAAAGTACAAATAAAGAATTTTGAAGTCTTTCAAGATTAACTAACCTGTAGCTATGTTTGAGGTTTTTGATGTTGTAAGTTCCCAATGTAAACATTAACACAGCAGTCACACCAATAGTTAACAATATTGATCATGAATAGAGCAAAAAATGCACCAGCAAGGGAAATGGATCTTGCAATATGTAGACTCAAAAGCTCCTTTCCTAATGCATGTTTTGACAACCTTTGGGGCAAAGTGGTGTATTTGACCTTCAAAACAGAGTGATTTGACCTACAAAAGATACCAAGAGCATTATTTTTAACCAGACCCATGTGGAGATAATGGTTGTCTTAGGCATTGAATAAATCTGTTATAATATGAACCTGGCATCTTGTGAAATCATTATCACAACCTATGAAATTAATATGGTATTATGTCAACAGGTCCTTAGTCAAGTGCTTTGGATTGCAAGCAAACTTGAGGTTGCTTTTTTTAAGGTATGGATGCTAATGTGATTGACTATTAACATTTTCAGAAAGGCTAATCAGAAAAGAAATACATGAAATTTGTTCCTCTCATAGCCTCTATCGATAAGAAGTGCAATACAGTAGACCTTTCTGCTACACAAGTATGTTATATGTAGAGATTCCATAAATTAAAGTGCCCCTTATGCCCATGCAACCACAAAATACTGTTAAACAAATTTTGCTGATATATTAACAGCTTTTAGATATTTTTTTTACCACCAAATGAGCTTATTTTGCAATAAATATGTTGTTCACAATAAATGTGAACGATAGTTTATTGATAACACTAGTTTATAAGTGACAACAATAGATGTTTGTATGTATGCATGGGCAGAAGATAGTACAGAGCAGAAATAGAAAATATATAAATGTATGTACATATATACATTAGCCAATTTGTGATGAACAGATCCAGTCAAAGATAGAGTAGGCTTAAGTGAGATTTTGTTTTTTTGTTTTATTTAAACATACATAGATGGGTGTTGAGATCCTGTAGGATGAATCTGATCATAAATTTTATGACTTAACTTACTTTGGGTAAAGATCTCTAATAGCCTATGTTGTAATTTAGCTTTAATTTTTGTGGCTTCAGCTTTTGCAATTTTTGCAATATGATTGGATCTGCTCATCATAAATTGGCTGTCTTTCCAACCTTTTACAACCAGTATTGAGAATCTGTAGCAACACCTTTATAAAAGATTCTTTCATATGTGCTAAATTATTCATAATTGCAAAATTGATTTTCTTAAACATTTATTGATTCTTTTAACACAACTAGCCTTTTCACTAATGTTCACCTCGATCAAGCAATAAAAATACATGCTGATGCTTTGTACAAGAAAATCATTGAACTGCATCCCAGAGGAGATCTTTGATGAGTTATGGAATATGCCACTAGAGGTGTTCAGTTCAGTTTTAACAATAGAATATGTTGGCAAAGGGATGGTGGGGCAATGGGTAGCCCCTTGGATACAACTTTGGCTAAGTAGTATACAAATTTGTGTGCTAATGTGAAGCTCGGTAAGTGGGTCACACTTTTCAAAGATTGGGTGACAGGATCTAACAACATGTATACCAAGCATCAATTTCTCCTAGAGAATAGCCATGTTGTGCTTGCAAAGCTAAAGTAACTGGAAAAACATGCAAATGAGCCATAGTCAACATTTACTAGAAATTGAGAATATGGCAGGATTAGATTGGAGGCAAAAAGTAGGTATTATACCCCCCAAAATTGCCTCACTCACGTGTTTTTTGTATTATCCAGCAGGGAGTGACAATAAGCCTCAATGGAGGGTTTAAGGGGGGAAGCCTCCTTAAAAAATGAAACACCCCAACAATAACCTTCTTCAACAGCATGATTTATTATTCATGATTCATTCCAACAGACAGTGAATATGCCTCAGCCACCAAGGTATTAGGAATGAAATACTAATACCTTGGCCCTGTTTACCAAATTCCTTTATCAAGTGTCGCTATAAGAATAGGTATTCTTATAGCGACACTTGATAAAGGAATTTTACATCCTATATACTGATGCATACAAAAGAATTTTGTAGGGAAGGTCTTCGAAATCTAAAACTAATACCTTGCTCATAACAATATCACAGCTCCAATGCTCAAAAGAAAATCTGTCAGCATGGATTAGGAGAAACAAAGGCCATTGCACAGATATATTGGGTGTCTATGGTGTCAATGTTTCCTTGCACGTCGCAGTTGTTTTTTCTTTGACATGATGCAATTCTATTTAGATTTCTGTTTTAAACTTTTATCTATTTATTTCAAAAATGAGGTAGCTAAATCTCAAAAAATTGGTACTTTACTAATACCCCCAGCTGCCACTGGAATGCGCTAAAATCTATAAAGATGAGAATTATCAGATAATTGTCACAGCAAGACCATCCTTTCATCTAAGTGTATTGGAGGCTGTCTACATTAAAACAAGAAAACCAGTACTCTGTAGGTAGAAAGTTTATTTAAAGTAGTTATCTGACAGAGAGATGAGGGGAGGGGTGTACAACTGCTTATTTGGATAACGCGTGAAAATCCATGGCACCAGATTTGCCCCTGTAACTCAACAAAATATCTGCAATTTGTTTACGAACAGCTTCTTTTCTTTCAACTTTTCTTTCATTTTCCACCCATTTTACTGATGTTTGGCAAGCTATGCAATTCACAGAATATACGTAACTGATTCCCAATACCCACTGATAACGACAGTGACACAAATGATCTTGTAAGACTTCAAGACGTGGCTACTTTATTGTTAACAGACGTTTAGAAATTGCATAGAGTATTTATGTGCCCATTGTAAATATACGTATAACAAGGGAGTGACAACTAAACATTTCAAATAAACTTGTTTTGAAATGGTTGTAATAATCAACATTTATTTTCATTTTAGCATGGGGAAAAAGGATATCAAAAGTTATATGGAGAAAATATATGGAATTGAAGTTGAAAGAGTGAATACTTTTATTAAAGCAGGTAATCATGAAATAGAAAACATTTTTATAAGTTTGAAAACAGTTAAAGACTATGTTGCAAGCAAGTCTGTCAACAATCTATTCACACATTTTTTGTGCATCCATCCAAACATCCATCCAACCATCCATCCATCCGTCCATCTATCCATCCGTCCGTCTATCCATCCATCCATTTATGCAGCAATGCATCCATCCGTCCATCCATCCGTCCGTCCGTCCGGCCATCCATCTATCCATCCATCCATCCATCCACCCATGGGTCAGTCTGTCCATACATTAGAGGCATTGTGGCTGGGGGGGTCAGGGGGTCACTGCCCCCCTATTGAGAGGTTTTTGGGATTTGTTGGAAAATTTGCAACATGACCTTTCTTTTATGAAGTTTTTTAAAGTCTCTCTCACCTTTCACTTCATTCTGTGTTACCTGCACTTCTCCTAAGCTTATCAGTTTAATTGCAAGACACCTGCCAAAAATCATCATCAATAAATTTAAGCAAGCAGAAATATATAACAAATATGCAGTCTCCAGAAGATATTAATCTTGTGCTGGCCCGTTCTCTGTGTTTTGTTTTCTCGACATCTCTGAACAGCCAATTTGAGTCCAAAGGGTACAAGGTATTTCCGGCGTCCATGGAAAACCCGAAAGGGATTTTACAAAAAGTAAAAATACGTCTTGGAATAGGACAGTTGTTATGATGGGGTGCCAGTATTTAGAGGAAAGTAAAATAGACTGAAACCACTTATTCCACTATTCAAAAAAAAAAAGCCTTTTCATTTGGCCATTTGATAATGCTTGCAACCGCATCAAATGTGGAGGGTTGTCTTTTTTCTACTGTGGCATTGTCATTGTCTGGTAGCCTAGTACAAGTGTATGGCTTATTTGTCGGTCAAAAAAGTGAAGTTGTGTATTCCAAGGAAAATAAAACTTAGCCAATTTTATGCAGATCCGAAGATTTTGAGTCTTGGCAGTCACATCAAAAGGCTATTAGAAATGTCTTTTTGCAAAAGATGGCAAATTGTTTGATTGTTTTATTGACACTCAGGACATTTGCCAGTTTCCAGTTCAAGGATCACCCAACTATCACTGATGCCCAAAGACTAGAAGGTAAAGTTAACTCATTCCATAGTGTACTGACCTGGCAAATCCTTCGCCAATTTTTTAAATAATAGATCAAGTATCACCTTATTTGCAATCTAAAAGAACCGACCTCCTCACGGCTGCTTAACTGGGTGATACAGCCCAGGTACAGTTGACAGGATGTTGCAACAATTTTAGTCAGGTTTTGACAGTTACAAAATAATTTTGCATAGGGAAGGGACTAGGGAAGGAAGCATAAGCAGGAGAGGATGCCACGTATGCTAGTGCAGGGGAGAAATATAAGTGGGAATTGTTTGATCTTGATTTAACAATCCGAAAGTAATCTATATTCTTTCTCTCCACATACCCATGCTGATGATCCTTCTGTACACCCATCTTTCTATGCACCCCTCCACTCTGGTTATTTTTTACAATTTGTACAAACAGCTGGTTTCAAGTGCTGAAGATATTTTTGTATTATAGGTAAAAGAATGAAAATCCTTAAAGGTCAGAGAATCATCAAGAAGAAATATCCTGATGTCAAAGTAGCCTTTGTGACATTGGTAAGCATAACATAAAACTTTCCCAACATTTATTTTCATGACAATTAAGGCTTTGTTGCCTTCGTGCAAATAAAAAAGGTTTTATACCTAAGACATTTCTCATTAGTGTCTCCTTTTGTCTCTTCTCTTTGATGCATTTCACAAGTACATAAAATTAAAAAATAGTTTGAGACGTGGTAAGCTTGTTAAAACTCTCACCTTAGTTGTGTAACGTTTATTGTCTGATATTTATACACCTAAGCGGCTTCCATACATGTGAAGGAAGCAATGTGACAATCATCTATTCATCATTCCTTGCATTCAGTATCCATCCATCCATCCATTCATTCATTCATTCATTTATTCTTCCATTCATTCATTCTTTCATTCATGCGTTCACTCATTCATTCATTCAGTTATTAATTCATTCCTTCGTCCATTCATTCATTGATTCATTCATCCATGCATCCATTCATTCATCATTCATTCCTCCATCCATCCATCTATCCATCCATTCATTCGTTCATTCCTTCCTTTAACCATTCATTCATTCCTTTTTATTCATTCATTTATTCGTTCATTGTTCTATTTATTTATTCACTCATTCACGCATTCATTTGATCAATTAATCAGTCATTTATTACAAACCAATCAATTAATGGCCAGCTTACTCACGTACTAATGCATGAATCAATCCATCAGTTAGTCAATTAATCAACTAGTTAATCTTTCACTCAGTCTCTTTATCAATAATTACAGAAAAAAGTAATCGAACAGTCTATGAGCGAATTACTTTGTCGATTAATCATATAATCAATTGGTCTATCAGTCAATTTGTCTTTCAGTCAATCAAGCAGTTTATCAGCCAACAACTAAATCGATCAGTCAATTTAAAAGCTAATCAGTTAATCAATCAAGTAGCCAATCAATCAGTTAACCAGCCAATCAATTAGTTAATCAATCAATTAGTTTATTAATCAATAAATCGATTGATTAGTTGATTAATTAATAAGTTGATTCGTTCGTGAAAAAGTGTGTCCGTCAATCAATTAATCGATGTCTTAGTCACCTAATGAATGAATTAATGAATCGTTAATTGGTCAGTCAATCAACAGCAATTTTTCAATTTTACAATAAGTTTTTTTATTATGACAAGAAATATACCATATGGATGGCATTATAAATTTGCATCTTATTGCTCATATTACATTATTGAAACTGGGAGGAAATTAGAACAAGTCGCAGTTTGTATGTAAGATAACGTCATATTTTCCAGTTTTTACATTTATCACTGCCGTGTCAAAATATTTTCTTCTAAGCACTCGGTTGTATAGACGTACTATAACGCAATTATCAGAGTTCCTTTTCGCTAGTGGCAAGCATGATATTGGGCGATGCGTTCTAAGCCAAATTAAGGCGTGATCACACAAATTTCAAAAGGAGTGGCGCTTGCAGAGCCCCTATAAATCTTCCACTTTATTTACCCTAGCCAAGTCGCTGCACATTGGTTCTTAATTCTAGTGGTATGAAGAACGTTTTCTGTAGTACTGTTCCAACCTGATATAGTTAGAGCTAGGCAGAATTGCAAACCTTCTGTAACCGTCTAATTGGGTCTACAGAAATAGTCATTTTTAGCCGTTTGATCTCATTGTCGACTTCAGTTCAGTTCAGTCCAGTTCATATATAATTTAAATTCTCTACATACAATTTATTATTCTAAATGTACAAGCAGACTATTTACTGAAATAAGGTTGATAGAGAAAGATTAATACAATAATACAAGGAAATTAACACAATATATAATTATATGAGGAATTAAATAAATTATATGCAGGGAATTACTGAAAGGAGGAGCTCTCTCAATAGGTAAACTAATCGAGGAGAGAGCCCCCCCCCTACCCAAAGATATTCGGTAAATTTATTTGAATTTAAATAATTGTTCATTTTCATTATCACCACTTGTATGCGTGATTGTTAGTCGAAAAACTCAGACGTTCAGCCGCGTTATGTCTGTCCAAAGTATCATTTATCGTGGTATCTACAGTTTCCTGAGAGATGTAGAGAGACCTGTTTCTTAAAGAGAACCGTGTAAAGTTATAACCATTGACCACTTAAGGTTCTAACCAGGGTCTTCAACGGTATATCTAAATGGTTTCCTTGACATCAACGTATTCATCCACTGGTGCAGTTAGATGTATGTCTGTTCGCTAAAACGTCTGTACCGGCGGGGTATCGATTAATGTTTGTTTCTATGAGGACTGGAAAGACGTGGAGAGAGTTTTCTTGTCTAAAGAAAAGAATTAAAGGTCACCAGAGCATTTTATCAGGGACTCTTCATTTTAAAGCTGGTGTCTTTTATCAGGGCCTATTTATTTTAAATCTGGTTCTTTTTGTAAGGGCCTCTTCATTTTAAACCTGGTACTTTTTATCAAGGCCTATTCATTTTAAAGCTGGTGCGTTTTATCAGGGCCTCTTCATTTTAAACCTGTTGCTTTTTATCAAGGCCTCTTCATTTTAAACCTGGTGGTTTTTATCAGGGCCTCGTCATTTTAAACCTGGTGCTTTTTGTCAGGGACTCTTCATTTTAAAGCTGGTGTGTTTTATCAGGGCCTATTCGTTTTAAATCTGGTAGTTTTTGTAAGGGCCTCTTCATTTTAAACCTGGTACTTTTTATCAAGGCCTATTCGTTTTAAAGCTGGTGCGTTTTATCAGGGCCTCTTCATTTTAAACCTGTTGCTTTTTATCAAGGCCTCTTCATTTTAAACCTGGTGGTTTTTATCAGGGCCTCGTCATTTTAAACCTGGTGCTTTTTGTCAGGGCCTATTCATTTTAAACATAGCGCTTTTCATCAGGGCTGTCTCAGTTATCTGTAAATAGATTAATGAAGCTTTTGACATATATGCCTCTTTACACCAGTAAATTGTTGATACACATATGTCCTACGCATGCGTCAAATATCAGCCCACATTGAAGGAGGCTTTTCAGTTTCCTTACTGATCATACGTATCACGAACAATCGACATTATCATGTGACTGCATCCTATGGTGGATGCTGTCGCGTTGTTCATTCTCCTACCTTAATTTTTTTGCAGGCCGAAGGGACTTTTACGTTCCCTGACATGTTTCCAGAAGACATCAGGAAAGTAGAGGAGGGCGACGAGGAACGCAAACAACCCGAGATAGAAGAGGGAGTAAGCCCTAACTTGTTGAAAATTTCGAAGTCTTGGTTTTCGTAACAGTTTGCTGTCGTTACCCTTCCGTTGAACTGAAAATGCTGATTTTACAGCGGTGTTGCATATTTATATAGACGAGATCTTGGAGTGCGATGTTATAATTGTGTACATATATGGTAAATTTACAGACCTGTTGTTATGCGCAGTGGCAACAGCCAGCTATTAATGGGTACATCCTCACTAGGAATTTCGGTATGGTAATTTGAAGACGTCGGTTGTATAAACTTGGATGCAAATGTCAAGAAAGAAACACCTTAGCGCTTATCGCATGGCGACAGAATAACTACTGCTTATATATATACACACATACTTCCTGTGATTTGTGAAATGTAATTAAGATGATCGGTGACGTAATTAAGATAATCGGTGACGTTTTGCAGAATCATTTAACGGGTGACAGCGTTTGTGGGCTCGATTTCAGTGGACTGTCATGCATGTCGACGTTTGATGAAAACCAACTTAGAAATACTCCTGATTAGAACGTCGGGCCGACGGGCTCATTCCCGTGTGATATTCTAAGGGAGAGTGCCGATCACAGATTTTATACAAGTTGTTTCATTACAGCTGTAAAAGTCATCAAGGAATCCTTAACTTTACACCAATCATCATCATTGGTGCTATGTTTGCATCCTGTGTAACACGAACTTTGTTTCAGTTGAATACTGATCCTTGATTGCGATGCTTGGTTACTGACGTCACTTGCCATCGCTAGCCATGGGCAAGACAATGTTGACCTCATAATGGATGACATAGTATGGCATCGGCGCATTCTGCAGATTATCATTTACTTTCGTGTAGGACTGCCTTATACGAATAGTGTTCGGTTGCCTCATTATGTAGTGCAGAATTACCTCATTCAGTCAAACATTGTCAAACATTTGATTCTTTTCCTGTTAATCAAGGCTAATTTGATCGCCTTCTATATAATCGAAAGACGGGTGGTGCAAGTTGGCGCGTGTTTGCGATTGTTCTAAATTACGTTTTAGCACTAGCACGCGTTTTAATTACTTGGACATTCAATATTTGTCTGTCAATTGTCCAGACGCAGAGACTGATGATATTGGCTATCTAGGACGTTCAATTCCTGCTCGCTGATTTCAAAGGAACCAATTGATGAAAATGAAAGTTTACAGTCCGGTTAGAGTTCAGTGAAGTCAACTGGAAATGTTTGTATTGAACTTAAAAGTAGGTGTGCCCCGTGAGATCATCAAAGCTTAACTGCCATTTCACCTCACATAGACGTTGTCTATTGTTTTAAGTACCCTACCATATCAATCTTATGATTTAGGCCTTGTAGTAGATGGAAAATTTGCGCGTGGATCGCTTTCCTGTTTTCAATATATATTTCCGATACAAGAACGGATAAAGGTATAGAGCAGATGTCATAGCCATGTCGCCAAATGAACTTTTGCCCAACATACAACTCACTCAACTCATTTTCTAACCTACAAGCTGGAAACATTCTTATTGTATTCTTCCAACCAATCACGAATCGCCGGGTAAGGCAGTGACGTAAGCACGGGGAAATTAGGGGGTCCGGACCTCCAGTATTTAGAAAGACGTCCCATTGCATTAAAATAGGCAATTAACTAATTAGACTAATTAATTGGGTCTTGCCACCTAAACATCCCCTAGAGCTACCCTGGACCCTGATGCTGAGTAAGCTATTGGTATCGGTGAATGATGAATATAACGTAATCATAGAAAAAACCTATCCATTCGAGAATCTGAGGTTTTTGACGTCCTTAAGTAATTCAACCGCTAAAAATTTTAATCATCTTGTCTGAGACCCGCAGACAAATGAGCGTTTTGTTAGTCGCTTTCTAATGCAACATTTTACGCTAACAATGTGGAAACTGAACAATTCTGTAATTATTTTAACATTAACGAACCACTAGTGCAGAAAATGGATGTCGAGACAGTTTAAGCTGCAAAACCCAAGTAATGTTGAATATAGTGGATGCTTTAAAATTCCATTTAAATTTGTGAGTGGTGAGAATTTACTCTTATGTAATGCAAATAGTCGTTATTCTAGTGCACTTATTTCTTCATTAGATTAGCTTTGCCCAACTTATTCTGTTATTCGAAAAAAGTAAGGCCTGGGCATTTAAAAAACAAGACGTTGTTTTGTACACTGACTGAAACAGGAAATTGAAAACATCTTATCAGTTTCTTCAGTTGATCCATGATGTAAAAAGACCCAAAACATAATTTCTTTGGTTGACCCGATTTAGAATGGTGTTCATATATTCAAATGTGGCCGTGGTAAAGGCAGTTCATAACAGAGACACACGAGTTTAGTAAGATGAGGAAAACTGGTGTGCAAGGGTTTTTGGGTGGCCAAAGAATGTCTTTTTGCAAAGCACGGGTAAGCAGACTATACAACAAACTTGTTCCAGACT
Source organism: Chironex yamaguchii (assembly GCA_024741275.1). NCBI lineage: Eukaryota > Metazoa > Cnidaria > Cubozoa > Chirodropida > Chirodropidae > Chironex > Chironex yamaguchii. Next base: position 19,176 of record JANTCA010040749.1, read on the forward strand.
CCTTCTTTCTTCAATTACCGTGTCCTAAAAGGCGTTACGTCACTGGGTCGGCAAGCGCTGCCCGACCTTTATAAGAAAAGTTTTTCTTTCAATCTATTCTAGTCTACTAGACTTCATAAATAACTCTTCCTTGCTTTTCATGGGGAAGTGCTGTTACAAGAATTCCTTTATGACCAATCTGTCGTTCTTTTACAGCAACTAATTTGAGGTGCTGCTACCGCAACTATTCTGAGATCCATTTGAGTTGTTGTTACAGTAACAACTTACAAGTCCATTTGAGGTGGTATCACAGCAACTACCTTGAATTGCATTTGAGGCGCCGTTAGAGTAATTACTTTGAAATCCATTTGAGATACTGGTATAGCAAAGACTTTGAAATCCATCTGAGATAGTGATGCAGTAACGACTTTGAAGTCCGTCTGAGGTGGTATTACAGCAACTACCTTGAATTGCATTTGAAGCGCTGTTAGAGTAATTACTTTGAAATCCACTTGAGATACTGCTACAG
>JANTCA010040760.1:0-19682 GCA_024741275.1 Chironex yamaguchii
GGAAAGGTTAGGCATGAGTTACAAATTTGTTATGGTCCTTGTTCCAATTATCTTCATATCACCCGATACCATCTCAATACTAATGAGAACGCGACTATGTGGCTTGATGTGGTGCATACAAATTAAGACAGAACATACAACTGTGCTATAATCTAACCACGGTCTTCTGCTAAAGTGCTTAAACATAAAATGTACGCGATTTCTGGTCGTTGTAGGAAAAATCTAACATTTAGCTTAATTTTTCGGCTGTGGTTTTCAGCAAAAGGCTGTTAATTGAAAATTTTTTATGGCCTATCTGTACACTTCTGTTTGTTAGACTGACAAACAGTGTATATTTGACAATTCTAGTCGGATAACAATAGTGCAAGTCCCCTAAAACCGCAAGTAAACTCCATTTGACTGGCATATATAAGTACTTAGAAATTATCAAAGAGAAGAGGACAAAAGAAAGTTCACTGCTAAATGTACCTCTCCTTACGGAATAGGTTTCTCGGGAAACGACAATTCCCAAAAGAGCAATAAAATACAATCTTATAAACCCTTCAAAAATTTTAGAATAAATTATGAGACAAAAAAAGGCATTAAACGGCCTTTTCCATTTACATAATTTCGTACAGAACAATGAAAACTTTGTAAATACTTACATTCTGGTGTTCTAGGCTGACAACTGAACGCGACATATTTTACACCTTCAATGTATATATACCAATGTGCAGCCCCATTACTTAAACAATCTTATTGTGGCACAAAACTTGAAAATCGTCTTGAAAATTTGCGACATTAAACTAAAATTAAAAACAAAATGATTGGTTAATTTCTATCAATTTTTCTTATAAAATAGGTGCCATAAATCTATACTTTTCTTTCTGACTTATGAAGATTATATAAAATCTGACGAAATGAGTGACGAAAATAGCTTTTATGTATGTTTTAGCACAATGTCGCAAATTTACAAAGTGAAACTCATTACTATATTGATTTGCACAGATATGGACCTTTGTTTTTTGTAACAATTTGAGTCAGAACTCGGACATGCATAATGTACATAAAGGCTACTCATACAAATCAGTAGGCTGTTGTCTACAGAGGGATTCCCCTATCATTACACAAATAAATAATTTGAATTGAAAAATGTCAGCACACGTACTTCCTTAAAACGTAAGAATGGGAAAACTACGATACTGCAATGAAAATAATTCTCCTGCAACTCAGCCGTAGATCTTTTCTATGACAGCAATGATCTCTTAAGCAGCACATATTGTTGTGTCAATATGGAAGTACACCCTGCTACAACAAAATCAAGACCAGCATATGTACCTACATTTCTACAATTAATTACGTGTAATGCAGCTTCAAGGAAACACCTCTAAATTCTACACAAACAGTTCATCTATCCATGCCCTAAACAATGATTAAGCAATATTGACGTTTAGGAAAGGGAGCTGTTAGTTAGTAGGTAGAAATCATTAAAGGAATCTTGTCTACATTTATAGAAGAAACACAACAAACTTGCTAAAAGAAATCAAAGTCAAAACCGAATGAGTAAGGGGTGACATTGCTCCAGAAAGGAGGACGGTATTCGCAAGAAAATGCAATTTCCACAACAAAAAGGGCATATATTATTACCAAACTAAATAGGATCAAACATGGAAATGAGAGGGGAGCATAACATTGTCCAAGGGAGAGACACGTAGATGTCTACTTGTCAGAGTAGAGGATTCGCAAGCATTTTGTTTCCTTCCCACAAAGAGTTAAACACACAATGTAAACGACATGCTTGAAGGCTCAAATTTAGTACTGGAATTAAAGATTCATGAAATAAAGGCGACGGAGATTAAATTTGCGTTACTTTTCTTTCCCTTAAATTCTAACCCGTTTTAATTGATTGAATTATTTCATGTGCAAGATAAACTTCTGTCCGTACATTTTCTGCTGTATTCTCTTTTGAAAACCAGCAAGAACTTTAGAGTGAAAGGGACGACTCGCTGATTACAACTGTAGTAGAACTTGTCAACAATAACTGATCGACTTCAACTGATCAACAACATTAGGTTCGACTTATCCGGCTTCAAGGGTCTTACTAAGGAAATATAATCGGAAATATAATCAGTTCATTCATTCAACTCTCTCGGCAAATGACGAACATTGACAATATTTTCTTTTCCACAAAACGTTCAAAGCCATAGCAAGTGGGTTATTTGACTCATGTTCAAGACTTAAGTGGGTATTTGCGGTCTTGGAGCACAGCATGTTCCAAGCTCATTCAACAAAAGGGGTTTTGCTTCGTGTTTTATGATCTATGCAGCACACTGGATATCGCCTGTCCTGTTGGTTTATTTCTGCTAAATCCAAAATTTATTGCTAGGCAGGAATTTTCGTGTAGTTAAGAGACGTTAAATTTTTTGACAAGCTGTGTTTAGAAGGCGCTTCTAAGCAGTGTAGCTAAGGAGCTACCTACTGAAGATGAAAAATGTTAACCAAGTCAAGGTACCATCAAGAATCGATGAACATAAACACTGCCATGCTGAACTACAAGTTAGCGTTTAGGTACATACAGACGTTCTAAACGGCTGGCGGCATTGTAGTTTTCATCAGAGAAAATTGAAAAGTAGGTTCCAAAGAATGATTTCTTGGACATCCGTCATGCCACTTTAAAACAGCGAAAATTATTTTCGTCATAGTTGAGTTGTAATTGATCAAGATTGTCTACTTGAATTTCCGGCTGTATTTCGAAATCTAAAATATCCCCCGGGGGTACTCTCATTGTGGCCTGAAAGGTGGATCAGGTCAGTTTGAGCGTATTACTAAATGCTATTACTTAGGGGTATTTTAAGTAGTTACTACACTTTGGAGGTACTCCTAATAACTGTTGAGTTGAGACTGCAACTTATCCCGAAAATTCAACACTTTCCAAGTCAACTACAGCCATTGCTAAAGGGAGGAATTTGTCAAAGAAGGACAAAGTGACGTCAAAGAAAGCATTTTAAATAAACATTCAACAAGTTAGCACGTTATAGCATGCTTTGATCGAATTTTTATATTGTTCTTAATAGATACTACCAAACGGCAAACGTTTGGTACTATGCTGCCGTTCGGAGGGTTATTGCAAAAACTACATTACCATTAGAGGGTGATTTTAAAATTTTGGACCGTCCTATCAGGCATAATAAGAGGGAAATTTGTCATTTAGTTGTTTGTGGGACCCGAACTTTAACTAAAGTCGTACAGCTTTTTATGGTGTCATGATGCCTAAATGATGAAAAAAGGGATTAGCTATTTGAAACATTGCTAGATCATTGCAAAAGTATAAAACTACTCCCTGATAATCCAGCTTAGTCTATGAATACTTCAAGCGAACAAACCTTAATGCGATGATATTGTATTCCTTTACAGCAAGACGATCCATCCCGCCAAATGTCTGTCGTAATTATAAAGGACTTTAAAGTAGACTGAAGATTATACTGAATTGACTTTTTATCTCTCTCATCAATTAACTGGCGTAAAGTTTGGTCCAGAGTTCTGCAAATCTTTATCAATATATTTCATAATGTTATGCATAATTTCGAAAAAAAAAGTTAATTTTTAGGAAATGCAATGCTCACAATCAGGAGATTTGTTAATTCCAAGCAATAAGATTGCCTAATTAATCGTTGAGGGCAACTGAATTACACATATGTCTTACAGATTTCTGCTTCATGCTGACGCTGTCAGTGGTCGCAAATGCATTCGCCATAGGCCCACCAGACACGAACAAAAAACACTGTCATGTTAAGACGAAAAACCCCCTATAATTCCAGCTTTGACAGCAATAAGATAGAAATACCTATCAACAATAGGATCTTTGCAACAACACTGTGTTATCTCTATGTTGTTTAACGATGTTGTCCCAGATGCACGGTTATAAATGGATAAGGCTACAAAAGGAAAAATAAACCGGAAATTATTTAAACACAGTTAAACAGAAAAACTCGAATTACTCACAAGCGAATGTCTTGACTATACAAAATGTCGGCATATACTTGAAAAACAGAAAGGTAAGTGCGAAGTACACTAAAGAATGTAGCTTGATGCAACAACTCCCTCTTATTTACTTCAAAAATATGGTACACATTAAAAAAAAATAAACAAAATAAGTTGAAACGAAACTTGATGCAAAGTCCACCCGCATTTTGCGGGGACCTCTTAACACATCCACGAGCAGCCATCCCACGAAAGTTCAACTTTAGGAAAATTAAGCAAATCCGAGCGCCAGTACAACAACATCGCCTACAATGTGCTTGTGATGTTTTGCAGAGTCAAAAAGGGGATAGCTAGTGATTTGTTCCCCTCGACACCGCAGTAAGACACCAACAAGCGGGGTATCCTCATTAAAACTACATTGACCGACGCTGTGCAGACATAGGGGGCCATGCTACCAATCTCCCCAATGAGACGGCAGCTTAAGTAATTCAACTACTTATGAGAAACATGTTTCTTTTATCCATATTAAATATTGTCATGAAGACGTCAAATTAACTGAAGATCAAATTTGCGAATGAATGTTACAAACTTTACAACTTACTTGTTAATAATTCTCTTGATGCGGGGTTCACATTTTCCTAGTTCTAACAGGAACATGCTTTCTAGATAAAAGAAAGGGTTTTCATAGCACAAGACAAACATAAAATAATACTACTGACACAACAGAAAAGAAAATAATTCTATTCTTCAAAACGTCGCACGGCACTTTACAGCTTCGAACAATATAATATCACTTCGGATCGAAAAGAGTGCACAGGAGATGACCGTGTTTAATGTTCACCCGAAACGTCGGATAACATGGCGTCGATTTGAATCGACTACACTTCAATGGGGGTTTATTATCCAAAGATAATGAAAAAGCATGAAATATCTTTCGTTAAAAAATACACTCTGATTAAGTTCTAGCTGGGGGCCATTGGGCCTTCCCCCTACTTTTTTTAGGCCCTAAATCATCTTCCTTCTACACAAGCTCATTAGAAGACAACGTACCATAAAATTTGAATTTTACAACACACATGTTGACCATTTAGAAACATGGGGAAAAGCAACGGGGCATCCATTATTAAACATATCTTTCTCACTGTTCTCATCTCTTAATCCAGTACTTTTCAAGTGACTGATATTTTTGCCTCAATGGACAGATGGTCGAATGCACTAATATGCCTTAAGGATAAAGGAAACTACGTCAGTGCTACTAAGCATGAATGGGCATACAAGAGCGAAAAATTCCAATTCTAATACACCTTGCCAAGAGCTGAATTCGGCAACGCTGTGTTAATGGAGGAATACACCAGGCATTTGCTGTTGGTCCTTAGCCATTTGGCCGTGGGTGCACCCATTGACTAATGCTGCTCCTCCAGTGTTCATGGCCGCTGCCTTCATATGTGCATGCGTTAGTCCCAACCATTCCTTTATATCATCCAGCCATTGTCTTTGGGGCTTTCCTCTATTTCTTACTCCTCTGATCTTCCCTCCGATAATAACATTCGCTAAGATGTTCCCTCTTCTTGCTTGGTGGCCACAATACTGGAGCTTTCTCTTCTTGATGCTGTCTACAAGCAATCCCTGACAATGATCTTGTCCTAGCCACTCCGTTATTAAACCCATCATGCATTCGTTGGCTTTCTTTCTTTCCATGTTATTTCTAGTATCTGTCTGTAACATTTCATCTCAAATGCCTTTCTTCTTTTCTCTGATTTTATATTCCATGTTCAGCTTTCGCACCCGTAGAGCAGAGTTGACGTTTCTGCTCTCAAATTCGAATTTTACAACACACATGTTGACCATTTAGAAACATGGGGAAAGGCAACGGGGCATCTATGATTAAACATATCCTTTTCACAGTCCTCATCTCTTAATCCAGTACTTTTCAAGTGACTGATATTTTTGCCTCAAAGGACAGATGGTCGAATGCACTAATATGCCTTAAGGATAAAGGAAACTACGTCAGTGTCACTAAGCATGAATGGGCATACAAGAGCGAAAAATTCCAATTCTAATACGCCTTGTCAAGAGCTGAATTCGGCAACGCTGTGTTAATGGAGGAATACACCAGGCATTTGCTGTTGATCCTTAGCCATTTGGCCGTGGGTGCACCCATTGACTAATGCTGCTCCTCCAGTGTTCATGTCCGCTGCCTTCATCTGTGCATACGTTAGTCCCAACCATTCCTTTACATCATCCAGCCGTTGTATTTGGGGCTTTCCTCTAGTTCGTACTCCTCTGATCTTCCCTTCGATAACGACATTAGCTAAGGTGTTACCTCTTCTTGCTTGGTGGCCATAATACTGGAGCTTTCTTTTCTTGAGGCTGTTTACAAGCATTCCGTGACATTTGTCCTAGCTGCTCCTTTATTAAACTCATCATGCATTCATTGGCTTTCTTTCTTTCCATGTTATTTCTAGTATCTGTCTGTAACATTTCATCTCAAATGCCTTTCTTCTTTTCTCTGATTTTATATTCCATGTTCAGCTTTCGCACCCGAAGAGCAGAGGTGATTTTACGTCTGCTCTTAATAGACTTATTTCGTTTTTTAGTGTTACTCCTTTCGCGTTCTGGATGTTATTCAGTTTTACTAAAACATAGGTGGCTTGAGGGATCCTTGCCTGCACTTCTTTGTCTGATTTTCCACCTTCTGTGATGATGGCTCCTAAATATTTAAACAATTTTACCTGCTTTAAGACCTGGTCTTGTATTTTGATGTTTAAGATCTTAGAGTATCCCGTAACTTTTTGCTGTGTCAACCTTGTTGTTATCTCTTGGAGGTCGCCAACACTTGACCCCACTAAGTCAATATCGTTAGCAAACTTCAGATTTGAAATGAATCTGCCACCACATTTGATACTACCTTCAAATCCGTTTACCACTTCATCCAAATTTCGTTCCAAGGAGATATTAAAAAGGATCGACGAAACTATACACCCTTGTTTTACTCCAACTATTGACTTGAACCAGTAGCTGAAGTTATCATCTGTCTTCCCATTTGTTTTAGCATTCTCATAAGGATGCTGTATCAGTTTCGTTATATCTTTACCTATGTTGAATTTCTTGATTGTGTGACAAAGTTCCTTATTCCAGACACAATAAAAGACTTTGGTGAGATCAATGAAATTGCGGAAGATGTTCATGCTGTGGTTACGTGCTTTTTCAATCCTCAGATTTGTGATTTGTTCTACACTACTACGTCCAGATCTTAAACCTGTTTAATATTGCATCAATTCTCGGTGTTATCCTTCTTTATTTGTACTCAGTAGTACTTTTGACGAGTGAATTATTCATCTTATTGTTCTAAAGTCTGTGTATTTTTCGCTACTTGTTTTTTGGATTCTGTCCATTCTCCACTTGAAAGAATTCTGTTACAGAGATGATGCAGGATGCTTATAGTCCCTTCTCCCTCTGAGCGGATGTTATTTGCAGCTGATGACCTAATTGTTTGGAGTTGCTTAACTTATGCTTCTACCTCGGCTCTTACTATGTTGCATTCTTTCTCTTCAAATTTGTCAACATTTTCTCGTAGTTTCTCATTTTGCACTTCTGCCTTATGATTGTAAAGTTCAGTGTATTCTTTCCACCTCTCTGTGACTTCACTCTCTGTTGTTAACATCATCCCGTTTTTGTCTTCAATTCCAGTGCTTCTGGTTGATTTTGTCTGGGTCAGTTTCTTTACTGTTGTATATGATCTCTTCGTCTCATTAGCTTTCAGACTGTTCTCAAAATCACTAACTTCACTTTCTATTCATTTGTTCTTTGCTTAGGCAACTGCATTTTTTACCTCCTTGTGCGCGTTCTTGTACCTTTCAAAGTGTTCTTCGCTAATATTTCGTCTTCTTCGAGTAACACTAACAGTAAGAATCTATTTGATAGTTGAACTTGATACTCTTGTCTAATTGTCGGGTCATCTAGGTTTTCGAGATTGAATCAAATTCTTTCATTCCATCTTTTTTTGTGTGTGTCAAGCTTGACTTTCATTACCAGCATTAATCGATCATGGTTTGGTGTTTTATACACTCTTGTTTTCGCTCCGTTTACACTTGACTGGGATCGCTGAGAAATCGGGATAAAGTCTAAATGGTTATGTGTCGGTCCGTCAACTGAGCTCCATGTGGACCTGCTTAATGATTTGTGCTTAAAGAGTGTGTTTATAATTACAATATCATGCTGTTTTGCAAACTCTGTGAGCCTTTGTCATCTTTGACTTACGTTTCCGTGCCCATACTCGCCTATAGTGCCTTTCCAATGTTCATACACATCTGGTCCAATTTTAACATTACAGTCGCTTCGCAGTATAGCAATATCATTTCTTGGAATTCTTTTCAGGAATGTTTCTAACTCTTCATAGAAATCTTCTATCTCTTCATCAGTGTGGTCCGCTGTTGGTACTTACACTTGAGTGGCAGTTATGTTGTATGGTTTGGAAGACGATGATTCTCTCCGACACAGGTATACATTCAATGACACTATCAACTGTGTATTTCTCAACGAGAAAGCCTACACCAAGTCGATGTTTCTTCTCTTTCCCACTAACCCAAACTTTATGTCTTTCTTCAGTTGATGTTTCTTCAATTCCTTTCCATCGCATTTCGGAGATTCATATGTTTGAATTCATTTGACTTTGTTCATATCGTTTACTTGGATTTCAATGGTATCTCTGTCTTTTAGTGTTCTCATCTTCCAAGTTCCAAATGTTGTCCACTGCTTGCACTCTCCTGCCAGATCTTACAACAACGGAATAGGAAACAGGCTGTATCAGCTTGTGGGGTAACTCTACCAATATAGTTTGAGGAAAGTAAAATCAATGCTTCCTTGGAAAGAAAGTACTCTTGTTTATATGGAATAAACAACAAATGGTTTCAAGCCATCGTCGATAACCTATTTTTCAGACAATAAATGGTATGATTCTCAGGAAGACACGGGCATTACAAATTATTCGCTGTGAGGTCCTTGTTAGATTTTCTATAAAATGCATAATCTGTATATCATGATTTATTTGTATAATTAGTACAAAACACTCCGGTAACTTCTATTATAAGAAAAATTTTGGTCACAAGCTTGTCAAAATCAACATTTTCAATCAATAACCCCCTTTCTTACACACCCCTGCGTAAAGTCACTCCCTATAACATTGCAAAAATTACACCTAAGTTTTTGGTTCCAGATGAATTACGAGAGGCTATAGTGGTTTATATTAAAATCATGGATAATGATCCTATGAGTATGGAAAGGTGGTAATCAACGTATTGAATGGGAATCATTATTGCATCTTATATCTCTTGGATCTCTCCCACAATTCAAATATAAACGGACAACGTGAAAAACGATGAATATTTTAAAATAATTCCTTGGCACTAGGAGCCATACTGGCCTAACGGATTAGATATCAAAGATCTAATGATCCTTAAGTATAAGACATACCTAACAAGAAGCGGTCAACTTTTAATTACAATCTGAATTACAAAAGGTTTCGCCCGATTCCATCAAGAGTAAAATTTCTAGTCCAATACTGACTTTCAGCAGGTCAAGATAAATATACCCACTCAACAATGCGCCAGTCATTCTATGCCTTCCATACCGTCCCTTTTCCACTGTTCTCTTAATAAAAATACAATATTTCAGACACTGCGAAAAGAAGTGTCTGTTGAAGTATACTGGTCGTCGGTTTTCTCTAAGATACTAGAAAGGACCGTTAATGATCACGTCGCAAACATTCAAAACGAATGTTCTTACGACGAAGCATCAAAATGCCTTCTTAAACACCACAACACTATAACCTCACTTTTATGCTTGCGACTTGTTGTCTATTACCATGGGTTAAAGTAACCGAACTTCTTGATCTACAAAAGCTAGAAACCCTACTGATCGTCAGATAATTTCGGCAGAACTATCTACTAATGGCACATTTGCAATAGGTGATCATCAGTTATCAGCATATTTAAAAGAAACGCGTTAATGAAGGTCAGACGTAAAATCCCTACAACGATTGAACTGCCGAAAACTCTAGAATAATATACGAGGTTCTGTTCATTTGAGAAAAAGACGAAAAAGAAATGAAGAGGCTAAACGGACTAATTTATGCTGGAGCAAATATGATTGCAAACCTGTCGTTTACCGCATCATAATAGTAAGGTCAAATAAAAGTAGGCTTTCTGATATCCGTAAACCGAGAAACGGTCTCCTGTAAACAGTTACCTCAAGTTTACAAGGAGCTGCGATAGAGTTACTTACAGTAATACAATAAAACAAGGGTCAGTTTGGTCGATTTACCAGAGAAAATTTGAAATATTTTATTGTGGGGACTCAACAATTGTAGTGTGAGCATTTGAGAAACATGACTCGAACATATCAAGGAAAATCGAATTATAGTAACAAATAAACATACTTAAAGTGATTTATAATTACCTTAGAGCAAAGAAACATCTGCAAAAACAGAACAAACCATAAATCTGTAAAACACTGTATACGTGTCGCATAAACAGGTTCCATAACAGACAAAGTATGCCATATTTGCAATTAAAAGACCCCACACGACATAGCAAATCTAGTCATATGTGAACGCGAACAAAGCATTCAGACAAACATGCTCATATCAACTTACCGGAAGTTTGCTCGGGGCTTATTAACCAAAGAAGTCGCTTCAAGAAACTGCTAAAGAGTACTTTAAGCTGTGAATCAGTCTTTAAAAGGGAGATAAAAATGAAATAAATTAAATATGCTTAGACAATAACATCAAAGTAAAGGCCATGTTTTATTATTAACAAACATTCAATAATCTACTCTCTAACACTTCACTGCACATTTTATCCCCTGTATCTAAGTCTATCATACTGCCTTTATACTTTGCACTTGTTACAATTCTGAATGGAACTATAACAGAAGCTGGCACACAAGTAACGGATCTCATCTAAAGTATATACCGTATTGAGTTCAGCTAGCCACTCATCACAAACCAAGGCTTTCTTTATCCAGTCAGGTTTACTAGCTAGAATCCGTTGCAGTCGTATGAGACAAGTTTGGTAGCATTCTTTACGACAAATGCGAAGATTATATATATTTTTACCTTATGGCAAATATGTTTGCTAGACGTATTCCCTTATCAACGTCTAATGTTGACGATATAATGATAACAACGGTAGCTGCGATCATAAATGCTTCCAATGATGCTTTTTGGTAGTAACGTAAAGTTTGTTGGGCTATATCACGTATTTGCCAGGATTTGATTTGCGTGATCGGGCGGAGAATTGTCTAACCTATCGCAGTGGACTGCAATAACTATCTCACTACGTACGTCATCAAATAGCAGGGATGCACCAAAGCGACAGTTTTTCTAAACTCGGATTTCTACTTTGCTAGAAAACACAAAGGTGTCTCACTTTACCTTTTTTATCTACTTCATCAATAAACACACACTCCTTCAAGGAATCAAAAAAACGAGTAATGATCAAATATTCATAGTTATTACAGTAAAGAACCTGGTGAGAAAAATGTAGTTTTTTTCTCAAGTCGAAGATGCTGCTTTAGTCTTCCTTTAAACAAGCCATCTGAAATCAATGTTCTTGTTTCTGGTACGATATCTTTTCATTTTTATACTGCAATGTAATCATACTCTTTTTGCACAATCAAGTCTGATTCCTTGTTACTGCAAGTTATCACTATCCCTTGTACAGTGCACGGTAACACGTCGTGAAAATACATCTTAATCTAAGGGCATGCAATGGCAACAATATAAAAAATCTACCCAGTCTGTAACATCACATCCTGTACATTGCCGAACATTTTTGTAATCAGTATTCTCAATTAATCTGTAAATTTAGGAAGTACACATCTGAACCACCTGCATGACATTGTCACTATGCGCAAACTGAAAGTGGCAAAACTATTTTTCTCACGAAGAAATCATGCTTAAAATGGTATGCTCTTCCTACATGCCATGTCATGTCACGTCATGTCATGTCATACCATGTCATACCACATCATGTCATGTCATGTCACGTCATGTCATGTCATGTCACATCATATAATGTCCTGCAGTGAATTTCTTGTTGACCTAAGCCCCTCTACCGATAAGAGTCAACTTCGTTCTGCATACCTGGACTGATGACTCCCGAAATGTCTCACCCCCTTTTGACTCTGCCCCAAGTCTTTTCTACTTGCTCTGTGGTAATCAGAGTTTTCTCTTCACCGCAGCGTCATCTATCGAGAAACTGTGCCTTAGCTTCCTATCTTATATCTATAATGATCATTGCTTCAATATAACTCATTTGCACACACATCGACAACCATGTCCCAAAGATACTCCTCTCCGCTCTGCCTACCAATACTACATTGCACGGGTTCCCATACAGCTTACCACAGTAGCTCTGTTCATACTGGCATACCATGAAAAATAATTCCTAAACAGTCAGTGTTAATGCTGACTCTCTGGGAATCCAACAGACGGAGAGCTTGATATGCACGAGGTTCCTTTCCATACAACAACATTAACCTTTATTACTTTGATATCTTGGAATTATTTGCATTTTCCTTGCCTACACTGTATCATCACTGTATCATCACAATCTGCCTATGATCCAATTTATCGATCTTTGTCTTGCAGTCAAGAATGATCTGAAGATGACTTAACTCTGGTAGCATGTTACTGCATCTTGAATCAGACACATTTTTTAACCAAAGGATAGTTCACTGCGATTTTCCGATTCCAAAGTAGGTATGATCAAAGAATTTATTTCATAATCCAAAAGTTAGCCGCAAGTATCTTTCAAAGCATTGATGCAATTATAAATAAAACACAAGAAGTGATTTCAAAGAAAAATTGAAAATCTTTGAATTGGTTTTGCAGTGATATTCACTACGTCTCTCAACGTCTGGCTGCTGTATTTGATCAACGGTATTTGTAAATGTTTTGGATAAGGCTCTTATGACCTCGTACTCGTTGCTTATGCCGTGTGTAAACTTAACAAATACGTCAAACAAGGATGGACGTAGCCTTATACAATAGTTCGCAATAGCATGTATTATGCTTCCTTTATCTTTATTAAATTCGGATGCTACTATGAAATGCCATGTTATGTCTTGATGCTCTGCAATTATGTAGCATCCGTATCATTACAATTAACAGAAACATGTCAAGAAAATGTTTCTCAAACCTAGTACCTCTTATTATCACGTAAATCACTCGTGTTAAGCATTTTGTATAATGGCTTTTACATGCACGTTTTTGTGATTACCTTTATTCATTTCATTCGTTCGCATGGTGCCTTGTTAGATTCTGACATTGGCTGTCACAGCATTGCACGATGTTTTGTTTTCCACCAGTCGAATAATGTCCACGCCTCTTCTGCATAAACATTTGCTTAACCATTGGAGAAAACCTTCATTCATTGACTAGATCAAAAACAGCAAACCGGTGGAAAACAAGTACGGTATTATTTATCAGTGGTACATGAATATCTTAATATCTTTCCATCCAGTAACTTGCTTCATCTTTAACCAAGCTAAGAACATAGTACAGACAGTACTAGCAAAACCTATGCAAAGTAGGATTTTAGTTAAAATGACACTTCGCACGAGAAGTCGTCTTCCCAAACTGCGTTATGCAAAGGTAAAGCAATTGAAGTTTATAACATGCTATATACCGTGTAGTACCTCTTCGTCACTTTCCCAACTATCCCAGTCAGAGAGATCACTTGTGTCCAGCGACTTTGTTCGTCCGTACGATACTACGACGGAATCAGGTTCCGACTCTTCATCGTCTATTAGACCAAGGGCTTGTGACTCAGGAAGGCCTGTATCCTCATCTACAAAACAAAAAATATTTATCTGGAGGGTTATCAACCAAAGATTTTTGCGCATATAAAAACTGGCTTAAGGGAGTCTAGCTGCAGCTTCAAACAGAATGTGCTGATGTCACAAAACCCAACCCAAAGTTTGAAAAAACAAGCAAAACAAACAAAGGGGTATGGGGACTAGCCATATCAGTCAGTCAATCAATCCTTTGGTCAGTTGGTGATTAACAGCATAGTTTTTGCTGTCTCCAGTACAGTACCATTCATACTCGTCCTTACTTTCAAGCAATGTATGCCTGATGAATTAGAAAAGTATTTTCATTATTAGAGTGACAATGGCAGGCCTAGAGTTAACGACAGTCAATCGCCAAAAATACAGCATCTAATTGTTTCACGATGGAAAAACATACACACCACTGTCCTTCTCCTCGAAATCATCACCAGGAAGGTGCTCCTCGATCGGACTTTGTCTAATTTCGTTTGATAGCATTTGTAAACGTGCAGGTAGGTTTTCTAATCCAGCACACACGTCACTGGATATATCGTTTGGCAGCTCCGATTCCTAATGAAGGAAAAACGTGAAAGAACTATCGAGCTAAGAGCTAACTGCTTTTACAACACAGGAAAAATAGTCAAATAATCAGTGTCAACAAACATGTACAATAGCCAAGATTAACCAACATCGAATCGGTAAAAATTGCAGAAAGAACGTACAAAACGTCACATCTAGAATGTCAAAATTACGAGGGATTGATACTTAGCGTACACTGGCTGGAACATGTTGTTTCATCTGGTCACCAAATCTCCGACAAGTGCGACCTGTATACCGAAGTTCACGTCAGCACAGAAATCTATAGACTACTGAACTTTTTTGTGTGGTATCTTCCTAGTCGTGAAAACAAGTCTGAGGACTGACTGCAGAGAAACACTTCACTACAGCTTTTTTAATCTTGCCATCCTTTTATAAGGATTGTGTCCTACTACAATAGCTTTGCGATAAATGAATTTCTGTGCCGATGTGAAGCTCGGTATGTCAGTCACACTTTTAAGAGATTGGGTACAGGATCAAACATCTTCCAATTAGTGAATGTCAAAATTTTGCTCCTACATTTAAAACAGAAGAAAGTATGCATTTGATATTGAAATTGGAATTAAAATACTGATCAAGTCCATCTATTCCGTTTGTATAGTGAGCTAAACTTTGTTAGCGATGTAGAATATATTGTAGAATATATTAGCTTTACAATTATAACAGTTCACCTTCTTAAAATTTATTTCCTCAACGAAAGTTTGTCGTTTTCATGAAGAAGGAATATATTCTTATCTTAATAAGGTTCAGAAATGAGGGAGTTATCACATTAAGTAATATTGATCAAAGTAAAAGACGTTGAACGTACCATTAAGAAGATTAAAGAAATGAACGAGAAACCTCAAAATTTATTCAAAGTTCGTTCAGCGTGAAACCCAAACCACAATCGGCCAAAACAGGCGCAGTATACTTGCACTACGTAAACTGGACGATAACAAATAAACCCTTAAGGTATTGTTTTATTAAGCACTTTCCAAACGGACGTACATATTAAACAAAATTAAGTTACGGTTCCATTCAGTAACAGAGTAGGGTAAAATTTCATTACGATACAAAATACTTAAAAGATAGTTGCAATGGATCAATAGAAAAATGGTGTAGGAGCAAATGTCATTTAGTTTTAAAGGAGAAGAGATGCCTTATAAATTCCAAAACCATACATTCACAACGTGGTGTTTGTCTATAAGTTTACAGTTATCCGAATCACAAACTACAATGTGTATATAATATGCATAACCCAGGCAACAATCAAAGATCTGCGCTACTTCTACAGTTCTACCAGTAGGCAGTAAAGGACAGTGACACTGTTAGGGTTACTGTTGCTTAGACAACATTCTCGAACAATAAAATTTCTTTTGTATCGCACACAGTAGGTAATGACAAAAGACTTCTTAGAAAGTGGACACAAATAATACTTACATTCTTTGTCATTTGAAAGGAAATGGCTTTGAAAATAGACTGCAAATCTGCACATTCTTTTGACGTTTCAAACAACTCCAGCATAATTTCAGTTATGTGTTTCAGTGCATATGCATCAAGATACTAAATAAAACGGACAGAATATGATAGCGCTTCCTAAAACTTCTTTGGGAACTAAAAAGATACATCTACGAGGCAAGAGTGTGTTTAAACAGAAGCACAGGAGTACCTCCTAGATTAGGCTATAAAACTCTTCCTTTTGTAGGAGACAGTAGTTTGTACAGAAGACGTACAACTTATCAGAGTATGAGCAACCCACTCGCCCCCCTCCTTCCACCTCCGCAAACACAGACAGGGAGTCAAGACTGGAACTGACAGCAGCAAGTAGAAAGCATTGAAAAATTTTTGCAGAAAACATCATTGGATTGCATTGCATTAGAATGCAGAATTTACAGGAATACTATGCCGCCCAAAGCGAGTTCTTCAACAATACGCTATCTCTAAACGTTTTACTCTCTTTACAGCCCTGTCTGAGACTCTTTCGATGCGAAAATAATACACTTCCAGACAATGTTTCATACAATATCAATCTTGAGGCCGCCCTTCAAACATGGATTACACATGCTTCACGTTGTTCAAAAAATTAGATTACTCCTGAATGTTGAATACAAAGACGAACAAAAATTGCGTTTTTAATATAGCTGGATCTCTAAAGGCTAGCCTTTTCACAATACAAACTACATTTTACGACACATATGTGACAGTGATTTGTCCTTAACGTGTTGTATCAGCAATGTAATAAATCATGAACCGAAGTAACTACTTATACGACCAATACAACAATGACGTCTAAAGAATGCAACAACATAAAATAAAACAGAAAACAAAAGAAGAAAGTGGAGCAGGAAATGAACTCCAGTTTGAAACTTTGCAATCCTCGAGCTATAAGTACACTTCAAAGGACTCCTTGTTACCGTAAAGTGACAAATTTATTCTCGCGTAAAACATATATTTTCATTAAAAGCGAACGATACACCACAAAAGTTAAACTAGTGGAATTGTCCATGGTGCAGCTGTAAAAGTGATAGGATGGCAGAACACATAACGACACTAGGATAAATGCAGTGGACAGCATTGTATAATAGACCAACGATAAATTCAAGTATCTAGTAAACAAAACAGATCGTCCGTGATTCTTTTAACGTAAAAGACATTCTGATACAACACAAACATACCCAGTCTGTATACTCATGATCAATGATTTAGCTTAGATAAAACATAGTGAACAAACCTCGCTCTCTAAGAGAGACAAACACTTCTTGGCTCCAGCTTCGATATAAACATCATACAAAGACGAACTGTGAACGTAAATGTGAGAACGCATGTCAATTTAATAGGTGTCCTGATGAATTTAGGGGAACCCTGCAAGTTAAAACATAAAATCTACCTCATAATGATAAATGACAACATTGCAGGAATGTTGGCAACAGGAACACATGCATCTTTAAATCATGCGACTTAAGCCTGCTTGAATCAAAGATATACTGAACACGCTGAAAATACACGTCTTCACTTTCATTCACGTTAATTCGACGGTTGCCCAGGAGACAGCATTGACCATTGTCTTCTATTTCTTGTAAGCAGAGATAAAGCGCTCAAGACAAGCCCTTCCCATCATGCTATCAAAACAACATGTTCATGGTCTGACACACAGTCTTGTTCCTGGTACCAGCTTCCTCACCTACAACCTGAAAATAATCTTGAGCTGCAATGCTTAATGGTAAACTATAGAGGAGCTTGCTCCACAAACAAAGCTCTTATGTCACATCCAGTGTCGATTTTTTAGCTAACCTGCTTTGATGTAGGTAAAATGAAAGTGCAATGAGTAAAAAGTGATGCTACTGTTTACATGGCTACTGTTTACGTTAAATTCTTCGTTCGGAGAGGCTACAATGCATTTGTGCAGATAAACGTAAAATTTCAAACGACAGTGTAAATGTGTGAGAGAATTATTAAAACCAAACATAACGATTGAAGAACAAAACATCAATAAACAAGTACTCACAAGCCAGAAAACGTTTTTCCTGATTTGAGATCCTGGACTATCAGGTCGCAGCTAAAAAAGTAAAGACGTCATCAGCTTAGTAAAGACTATCAACTAAAGCGTAGTTAGATTAACATAACTCTCAACAGATCCTCCAGGATATAGTTGACACTTGTCTCAAAAGTAGGTAAAACCAAGTTAATTTACGATCTCAAGACATGCTGGGTTTACATTTACAACATCAGCATAGAAAATCAAAAGACATGCACTAGTTAAAATAATTGATTTGAACAAGAGTCTGATTCACTGATGTGTTTGTTAAGTATTCGTACGCAAAAAGCATGCCTATGAACCAAATCTCCAGAGCTGCATCTGTGATGTACAAAACACCATTAAAGGCTATAATTCCGTTTTGTGACTAGTGATACACACAACAGTCCTATTGCGTACAAGCGGTATAGCCTAAGCAGCTTTCATGAATGAATTACTTCGTCAACTTACCAACATTAAACAGAGATACTCTAACAACCAGCAAACTCGGGCTTGTGATGTCGAGAGACCATAGAAGCTGCTTTACGATTCAAACACAGGTAGCATGTACTGGTAAAGGCCCTAATTGTTTGAGTTCCCATGCTAACAGACCGACTGCCTATTTGCAAATGATATTGTGACAACTCGCTTGACGAAATAATTGACTGTTATAAGGCATAGTTAATGTTACTGTACTAGTTACCATTTGAAACATGGGTGCTCATTATATTCAATACTTCATATCCCAGCTTTTTGCATCATGTGTAAATAAAGCTACTCCCGTCCATGACGTCAGGGAGTTGCTCAGTTTGAATTGGTCACTTTTTTACGTGTGATTTGATTGACACACTTAAGTAATAAGTACCATCTTCTCATCAAGGATTATGGGTTTCATAATGCTATACGTTTTTGATGTCATTTGGAAGGGACTTTGATAATTTAGTGATCTCTGTTGACACTAATGGAGGTTAGCTTTTGTTACAATGCTACTTCCCATCTCGTATACAATAACAACAACAATACAGGCATTTAACAACAGATATTTTAAATCAAATTCTAAATTAATAACACTGGGAGAGTGCAAACCTTCGAAAACAACAACAACAACAACAGCCATTCAACAACAGATATTTTGAATCACATTCCAAAGTAGACGCACTCGGAGAGTGAAAACCTTCGCAAACAAAAACAACAACGATAACAGGCATTTAAAAATGGATATTTTGAATCAAATTGTAATTTAAAAACACTGGGAGACTGGAAACCTTCGAAAACAACAACAACAACAACAATACCAAGAATTTAACATCAGATATTGTGAATCACATTCTAAAGTAGAAGCACTCGAAGAGTGCAAAACTCCACAAACAAAAACATCAACAACAATAATAATAACAGGCAATTAACAACAGATAATTCGAATCACATTCTAAAGTATAAGCAATCAGAGAGCGCAAACCTTCGCAAACAACAACAACAATAACAGGCATTTAACAACAGATAATTAGAATCACAATCCAAAGTAGACGCACTCGGAGAGTGAAAACCTTCGTAAACAATAACAACAACGATAACAGGCATTTAACAACGGATATCTTGAATCAAATTCTAAATTAAAAACACTGGGAGAGTGCAAACCTTCGAAAACAACAACAACAAAAACAACAATATCAAGCATTTAACATCAGATATTGTGAATCACATTCTAAAGTAAAAGCACTCGAAGAGTGAAAACCTTCGCAAACAAAAACAACAACGATAACAGGCATTTAAAAATGGATATTTTGAATCAAATTGTAAT
>JANTCA010040771.1:0-19679 GCA_024741275.1 Chironex yamaguchii
CTTTACTCACTTCTATTTTGTATCCGATTTGACAAGAATGAAAATGTATGATTAATATCGATTTGAAAACGAGTCAACATTCCTTTTTTGTCAGGATTGTTTTATGCATGGGTGTGAATGTATGTACGTTTTCTTGTTATATTATCTTAGTGAATAAGGGACAATGTCCAGTCAAAATGCCTCAAATCCCTCTATAAGTGCGAAATGCAGTCATTTGCAGTAAAAATTATTTTATCTCAATGTATGTTTAAAGTGAACCTAAACCTTTTTCACTTTTAACTTATCTGGGTAAATTGGGGTCGTAGAAATCAATGCTCAATGTTATTTTTCTGTTTTCTTTGGCCAAAAGCGCATTAACGTCCCGAAAAATCTAGTTTTTTAAGCAGGACCGCGCACCAAGGGGGCTGGGTTCTAGAAAAATTCTGACATCTGAGCAGGAACCAATAAATTTGTAAACAAAGTTTACACGGTGAATCTACAAGTTAACAGAATTTATTTTGTGATGGCCACTTGGGATTCTGAGAGCAGTAACAGCTCTCACATGTCACTGGAGGAATGTTAAGTATATTTTGGTACTTTTATATGTGTTTTTCACGAGTTATTACTTAGTTATGAAGATTTTGTGTAGGCTTAGGAAATGCCTTATAGATGGTTGTCAAGCCATTGTCAGCAATTCCTTAGGAAATACCTTATAATAAATGGGTTGTGATATGTGGTTTGTATACTAGTTATGCTCTATTTGATCCTTTGTTCTGCATGTTTTCTTACAGAAACAAGTAAGGGCTTTACTGAAACTAAATCATAGTACATTTAATGGATGTCTACTATTTTAATTAACCTGCATGTACTGTAACAAGAGTCTGTGACTCATCGCAACTCATGATTATCTTCACTCACCACTGACCCAGCTTCAGTATGCCATGTAAAGTGAATGCATAAATTTCAAGCAATAAATTTTACCACTTTTATTGCATCTTACAATTTTGCTTATTTTATGAAAATTGCCATTTTATACCTTAAGGTGTGAATGTGGTTCTTGTGCTGTGGATAGTCTAAGTAATGGGAAAAAAATGCCTCTGTTGCCATGAAGTAGAAGGATGTCTTCAGGCCTTAGTGTCTGAAGACGTTAAAAAGGATACTGGCAATCAGATGTTACAATGTGTCACAAAACATCCTGGTTTCAGTGAAGTATGTCAGAGCAAGTGGAGCCTGAGGCTTGCTGCTGACAAGTACAAGATTAGAGTGGGTCAGAAATATGACCAAATTGGGGGAGAAAACAGGTAGTATCTTTTTTGGTGAAATATGTGTTTATTAGTTGCCATGCACCCTGGAGGTTAGAAGCTGTCTGTGTAAATAATTCTGTTTAAAATTTTTGCCGTGATCACCTTTTGCAGGTTACTGAAATCATTCCAAAATTACAATACTGTTTGCACGAATTGACTATCTTTTCGCTTGTATGACATAAGTATGGCTCTTCTTACATGTCTCTCTAACATAGCTAAGTAAGAAAGTTGAAGTATAATTCATTTGCTCAGCGACCACTGTAGAATTAAGGCAGAAGAATCATTTTCAAAGAAATAACTATATTTTTTTCCTGAAGATTTCTATGTGCTGTTGCTTACAGAGAATTTAGTTGCCTAATATATGGAAGGACCTTCCATTGGGAGGCTAGGGACGAGAAGGATACCACTTCCTGCATTTGCATATGCTGCAATCGGAAATGCTTTTCATGTCCCCGGATATACTACAGGCTTTGTTGACGAATATGATGTACTTCAATGAAACATGTATACCAGCATTACAGTCAATACTATTTATAAACATGAAATAATTGCCAAGTCTACACAATGCTCTTCATACATGTGTCTTTTTCTTTAAATTGCAATAACTTGAAAATTACAAGATACAGAAATAGATCAGAGCCCAACATGTTATAAATAGTAATAAAGATATATAACATTCCAACAACAGCACGAAGTTCTTTTGAACAACAGAGTGCACTGGCTGTTACTCTAAAGATTGGTTGGACAGTCTTTATGGTGTTTATGACCCTTCATAGCTCTCCCACAAACTCTACAATGTGGCATTTTTTTCATTTCTGACAAAGGCTTTCTTAGTAGAGAGCCAGGATCTTTTATTAAATAAGAGATACTGGAATCATTAGTTTTGCAGATAGATGTTAAAGTACTTACGCATACAGTTTTGTAAAGAATAAAAATCATTCAAAAAGGTACATACTACCGTAAGAAAAGCAAGATCAGTTATATCTGTGAATAATACTTCAATGTTTCTTTCCTCATCACAAAAAAAACAGAAGAAGCACTACTTTCAAAATGTATTATGACCAGGGTGAGTTTGTTCACACAGTAATGACCACTTACCCATTGTTGCAGGGACACCAGTCGTGATCATCTTGCATCTACTTGTTCTTTTCTGTATTGCTTCTTTACGATCTTGCTTATCAACCATTGTATTCACTGGAGGTGGAATGCTTGCTTTAAATGCTATTCTCTCTTTTGCCATTTTCTCTCATGATGCCCTTGTTACAATTTGATAGATGTCCTCAATATATCCTTATCATAAGAAAAGAGATCAAGGGCATTGTTATTTCAGATGGTTTCTGTATTCCTTTCCATCAATGCAAGAAGTTGCTACCTGAAAAGTGCAGTGAAGAGAATGGTATTTGTTACAATGTTGGTGGCATGTTTCATTATTATTTTTCTTGTGTAAAATTGTCATGCAGTGAATTAGGTGAAATGGTGATCTATATAATCAAATATATAATTATATGTTTAATGCATTTGTAGTTATGTGGTTGAGACGATAAATGGTTCAAGTGACTGCTATTGATAATGAAATTTAAAAAAAAAACTTTAAATGGCATTACCATAGTTTTGATTGACTCTGACATCCTTAACAGTAGCCTCTCCATTTTTAAACTTTGGATAAAAAACTTTACATCTCGATGTGCCGTCATCTTTATATTTTACCTCACAATGTAATTAAAATTGAAGTGGAGGGCTGCTAAAAGTGTCCTGCAGTGGATCCCTTTATATGAGTAGGCAATCATTTTTGGTGCAAAGTGGTTAACCACAGAATGATAACCCTCCAGACAGCTTGTCTGTGCAAGTAGGGAAAGTTTCCTTATTCCATTCTGTAACTTTTTCTTTAATAGCTCCTTTTTTAGTTGCTGATACACAGGTGAATCTGAAAAGGAGTAAGTTGATGGTGGTGAGGTTTATGAACAATTTAAAAAAAGTTTCACTACCAGATCTATATAACACTGCCAATTTGTAATGCTTAGTCACCGCTTAAGGAAAGTAGTTGGTAAGTTTGTAATTTTCAAGTACAGCAGGCTTCAGTAGTTAGCATTAATGTGCTACCATTGCCAGTAAGAGATAGGGTGTTGCTCATGATGGTCAACATGTTATGTAAATTTTGTGTAATGTAAATATATCTACAGCTATGCATTGATGCAGATACAGTTAGTGGATTGATAGTATCATCCTGGTATAACGTCCACACATCAAAGTAGTTGTGTAAATAAACCTTGCCAATTACCTCCCATTAGCCATTTCCAGGGGGCTATTTTCCCATGGTGACACTTACTGAACAATAAATTTGGAAATTCATCATGTCTGTCAATTACATGGTACAAAAATCAAACAAACTTAGCCAAAATAAGGTCTCCATAATCATTGCTTGTGCTTGTGGCAGACCAAAGCAAATGGCTCTCAACAGCACGTATCCAGGTAGCCAGAGTGTCTAGTCTACTTTCTTTAGATACCTTTGTCAAGGCTTTTCGAATACGTTGAAATGAAACAAGAATTAGATCTGGCGTTAAAATTTCTGTGTTAATGTGTGAATGTTGCGATATTGTAGAGTACAGCAAAACAGAGAAAGTACATGCCTATCCAACTTCATGTTTTAAGCATGGAAGACTCAGAATGTGTATTTGCTTACTTTTCTTGATGTGCCATAAGTCAAACGAGTGCTTGATTTCAGAGTAATGCTGATGCATAAAGTTAGCAATTGAACACTGTTATCAATTCCTTGATAGGTATTCCATTACTGAGCAAGTAATTCATAGATTTCTTGAAACTGAAAAGTTCCATGGCACTGCTGCTGCCATCTTCATTTGTCTATAAGAGGATCAGAGTTGATGCATTTGAAAATGTTCTGGTAACACTGTCACAGAAACATGTTCAGGGAGGTGAAATCTTCAATTCTAACTGGTAGCAAACTTTAGACAAAGTACTTTTGTAAAGATATTTTTCAATTAATTTATACTGATTCTGACATCTGTATCAAATATCCTGGATGCTCTTAGCAAATACCAGACAGTTGTTTCCACTGTACATACCTGAACATGTTCACGGTGGATAACTGCATTTTTATCACAGGAGTAGATAGAGTAAACTGCGTACTTTGCACTGTAACCCATACTGTCATGGCGTGCATCTCCAGCTACTGTAGCCTTGCGAGTATTATGGAGGGATTCAAAAAACTCTTTCCGGTAATTTGACCAATACAGTCTAATCCCAGTGAAAAAGAATTCCTTTGGAAGGGAAAGAAATAGAAAACCTTGTTTTTAGTGTTAGCATTTACTTGTAATTTACATTTAGGGTACATAAGTCGAGTGACCCTACAGAGAACTTACAAGGACCATGCTGTTCCCTATTAGGCAAATTAGTGTAGATGGTTAGTCTTCAAATTGTGATGCTTATGTCAAATAATAACAATAGTACATGTTGGTGATTTACCAAATGCATACCTTTTGATGTTTAAAGAAGATGGTGAATGATATACAGCCAAGTCCCATAGCCCGGAAAATTTGCTTAATTTTACTGATAGACCCTCCTGCTACTAGGGTTCCAAAAGAAAGAAGAAAGTTTGCAGAAGGTATTTTGTTTCCTGGAATACAAGGTTGACTGTTTCAGGAGAATTCTTTCCCATATGCAGAACAAAGTCTT
The DNA here is from genome assembly GCA_024741275.1 of Chironex yamaguchii. NCBI lineage: Eukaryota > Metazoa > Cnidaria > Cubozoa > Chirodropida > Chirodropidae > Chironex > Chironex yamaguchii. Next base: position 4,974 of record JANTCA010040771.1, read on the forward strand.
TTGATAAGGAACAGGGTACAAGAGGAACTGCTTTCCATCAAAGGATTGTCAGCTTGGCAAAAGTGACAAAACTGGAATAGAAGTAAAACTTTGGATAGGAAGACTATGTACGTTGTATATTTCTCCTTGTATATTTAAGATGCTGAAATTGGAAAGTTGGTAGCTTTAACAGCAAACCTTTCCGCTTGTTAGCAGATTTCCCAGTAAATTTTCCTGATGCAAAAGAAAATGTTTCATGTTATATATTTGTATACTTTGTACACAGTACAGTTATCAATATACTTTTCACATCAACCCCATGACCGAAATATATATACAATGATATTAAATAACAAAAGAACACTAAAACAGAACAGGTAGGGATGGGAAGGTTGCATGGGGCTCAGACTATATAGATAGATAGTATAGTAGATAGATTGTTTACTGGTGCAATTTTCTTACCAATAAATTTTTCTCTCATTTTACTGCGCAGTACTTTGTTGTCAATCCGATGATTTTTTGCTCTTTTAAGTCTTTCTAAATACTTCTCACAGTCTCGACAGGGAAAATGGCATTGAGTTTAATGTTCCACAGTCTGTAAGAGATGACACTTAAGAATGGGAATGAAAAGTCATATTTGTATTTGGATTCTTTACCCCCAAAAGGAAGGACATCCTGTAAAAATGTTATAAGCACTCTATATTTTAAAGGTAACGCAGGGGTGTAAAAGAGAGATGGTAAACCTGTGAAACCCTGTCAAAATATTGGTTCTAAATTCACTGAATTGAGATGTTACAAAGATGTAAGTCTCAGTAACAACAGATTAAAATTTCAGTGCATCTGTAAGGTAAATGAAAATTTGAAAGCATGATTTTCAATTATAATAATTAGAATGTCACCTGTGTCAATTCAGTGATGTTATCCTCCTTTGCAGTGCATGCTTGGGCATCATCCATGTCATACACATCATCCTTATCCTCATTCACTTCTTTTTCTCGAATGGCATCCTTGACTAGCTACAAGTGATGACAGGAAAACAATTTTTCAGAAGGTACACACAATGAGCATTAGAAAAATGGATGTATATTTTCATATCAAATGATCCAATTTGTAATTGCCATTTTTCTTGATTGGTCAAGTTTCCTCTTCTGTAGTAGTTCCTGCCCTGCTTCATTTTCAGACTCATCATCACTTGATTGAGGATGAATGATTGTCGGAAAAGCCGCACATCCAAAATCATCTTTAATAAGCCTTGGCATACAGGGCTTCTCTTGTCCTGGTAGGTTGTGAAACCTACGTTTGAAGCTGTCTGGAGTGAAATGCCTGGAGCAAATCGTATCCCCTTTGGTGTCCATACCCTTTTCAATTTCACAAAATCGACCCATCTCTTTTTTATGACCTCAGGTCGATTGTCTAAGTAAAATGGAATCCTGTGTAAAATAATCCCTTTTTCAACATTTGCAGTACGGCTGCAACCAGACACTATCTTTTCCGAAAATCCAATATCTCAAGATTTGTAAACTGTCTTCCGTCCTTCTGTCTGCTTGCCTGGCTATATTCCTTCGTGATCTGATACCTTAGCTTGTCTTTATTCCTTTATCATTCCATTTTATGTCTTTGGTTTTCATGTCCACCATGTAACGAAAAAAATAAAAATGCGCTTTGTTGTATCAAGATGCCCTTTCCTGATACATTTAAGCTAAAACAACACGTGCACTTGATGTCTCATGTTCAATTGAGAGTGAAAGGAGTTTAATAATCATGTCCAAAATTATCTTTAGTGCTTAAATATTTCAAGAACTGAATAAAAGTCATGTTTGTGACCACCTGATGTTCGAACCCAGTTTCTGCTGCAGATCTGACGCCTTTCCTACTAAGCTAAGCAACTCATCACCTTATTGACTTCTATACTTCATTATTTCAAGCCTGAGTTCATACAAACAATTGATTTTATAGAATAGTTAATGAGTTGTTAAAACAAAATTCGACGAGTAGGTCCAGGTTGTTGAGGTTGTGAAAGACTGCAAACAACTACAATATACATAAACACCACTAACCACAAGAAGAACCAATTAATTATCGTTGCTTAGCAACTAAGATTTTTTTCCGTGCAAATTGAAGACTTGAGACTCTCCTCCACATGTCAATTTGAACTTTACTTGTTTGCAAGCACCATTTCGTTATGTTTGTTTTACTAATTGTCAGTGTCAAGTAACTAAAGCAGCTTGAAATTTCATGGTGGTGTGATTTTCTGATGTAAAATTTCCAGAAAATCCGTAACCTAGTTTTAATAACTAAACATTTTCTTTTTAATTAGCTTAGTATACATCCGTCATAACAGCCGCATCTTGATAGTGTAGTTGTCGCCAGTAAAGGAACGTTTAACTTTTCTATTGACGACTTTTCATTCGTCATGCTTGAGTTGAACACCTATTGGTCTTCGATTTCGACTAATTACCTTCAAGAGCTACGAAGTTGAAGGAAAGGATGCTCATTAACCCTGTCCAAGAGAGACCCTCATCAATTTTCTTACGCTCTTTACTTTCTAATAACCGTTTAATAGAACTGCAATGTTCAAATAGAAGTAGACAGGATCGTTAACGTTGACTGTGAAAACACGAACTACCAATCAGTGTCCCGACTGCAAACCTGACGCCATATTTGATCGAAATATTCTTAGGCATTTAACCCTGTGTGTCAACTCGTGTAACTTTCTGTCTGTTGGCGGACGTGCGTAGAAGTGGCATGTGCGTACCTACAATGTATTTATTTATCGCCGTTTATGCAAGCTGTTTATCTTAGTAGGTGAGGTGACAAATTTGCAGTTGGAAGACCTACCTTCGAACCTCAAATGGTCACAATCATTGCTATACTGTTGAAATTATTATCTATCGTTTACTTGAGAATCAAGGAAGAAAAAAGGATGCTATTTGAATGAGGGGCGGCATGAATATGCTACAGAGTCGTCTGCACCTGCTGCAATATAAAAAAGGAAAGGATGAAAGATAACTAAAAGTTGTAAGTTTCATTAAACAGGACAGAACCAAATAGTTAACAGCAACGGTGGCTTTACCATATCATAGAAATGGCTTTACTGTATAACGATGAAGCACGTATGCATTAACTGGAAATGAGGATTGATCATATTCGGTCTATAGGAGAATGGCATGTGGGTAAAGTCAGATATTGTCATTTTTCGCTAAAGACCAAAAATACAGGACGGGAGAAAGATACAGAACCAGAAGTAAACAAGCCCTGAGAATTGAAAACATAGCAATAAATGACCAAGGAGCTAATCGACTGTCAATTGATAATATAGGAATAGTTTTCGACGTTCCAACTCAAATAGTGACCTTGAAGAAGGACCCACACAGAAATAAAGTGAGCTACATTATTTCAATAAAAGAATACCTGGAAAAGTTAAGAGGTAATCATATCTTTGTAGAAAAAGATTTGAGTTCGTGCTCTACAGACTGATGCGATGACTTCAGTTCTTAACAGTCGTTTAGTAAAATATAAAATTTCTAACTCTGGTACCCGTTGGAGAAAAGAACAATTGATCAGCAAATTCCTGGTCTGCAAGAGTTTAACCATGCAGCAGAAGGGGAAGTGGACAGTAAAGATTGAATAAATAAATACAGAGAGGACTGGAATCAAAGTAAAAGAAGAGCCAATCAGACTAGAGACCACGAACAATTACAAAAACTGCAACAGATGGACAAAATCACAGTCTAAGCACTAAAACAAAGGGAAAATGTTGGTAGGCAAGAGGTAAGCAATAATAAAGTCGTTTAGTAACGCAAACAATAAATGCAACTTTAAAGTATGTTTTACTATTTATAAGACGACCCGTCTTTGGATGCTTGTAAAAATTGATAGGATGCTTGTTAAAAAGTGATAAAAGATATGGTATTACATATGAAGAATTTCATGATGTTTATTTATTAAATTTACTTGATTTGATTCCGTTTTCACCTGTTCTCTATTGTGCTCCCAGGTAGCATTCAAGATTTCCAATACGAGATTTCTATCTTTTTACTATGACTGCATGGTATCTTGCATCATGCAGGTAACTATTATTTTATATGATAACAAAAGTGATTATTGCTGTTGATAGCGGGTATCAATGCATTGGATTGTTATACCGCTATTGTTTTGTTTTAGAGGCATATTCTCCATTTAGGAATGTCTGGGTTTAAGGACACTCGTGTTTTAAAACAAATATCATCATGTATATTACTGACACGTTGACGATGAAATAAAATATTTGTGTTTTTGATTCAATCTTTGTTGATAAAGCACAGCAGAAAACTCATTCTTATTGCAGGAAGGTGGCAATCATTTGTCGTGCTTTCCCTGTGTGCAGGAACAAAGAGCTTTCCATGAAAGTTACACCTGACATTTATCTAATAGTGTGGGTAAATATTTGGACTGAGATCAAATAGTTTGATAGGTAGCCAAGCCTTGATAGCGTCTCTTGTAATGAGATCATAGATTTAGAATACCTGCAAAAGAGTAAGCGCAATATGAATATACATAAACACACCAATAATTAATGACGTCGTTCATACAAACAAAATTTAAACACATTAGAATTTTTACTAACTGAATATTTCGTTCACATCAAAAAGCATATAACAGACGTTTCACAATTAAAACGTAATGCCTAAAGTTTAATTTATTACTGCATAGTCGTAATTTTAATCTAGAAAATGTCCATAATTTGTAACTTAATTTTATAAAAAGGTACAAATATAAAGATGCTTTGAAGTCCGGATGAAAGCCATGTATACACAAATGAAACCAAGTCATTTTAAGGTTAGTAACGGATCTGTATTTAACTGCTTTCTTAGATTTGTTTTTATCTTCCTGTGAATATCAAGATTGGCAACGTAGTTGACTTTGTACGATTTTAACAATTCGATAGATTCTGTAGTTGATTTGCTATGACTCGAGAAAATGGAATGGAAACCATATTTAAGTTGAATCTTACTACTTGACGAAGAAAGGTAGTACTGCGACAATCTCTTGATCTCACACTTCATGTGTACTGAAGTTATTACATTTATAAATACATGAATAAAATGTTAGTGTCAACGCCTATTATTATCATAAATGTACTTGTATTTGGATTATACGCTGTATTGATGTATGTGAACTCTGTTGATGAATTTGATGACAAATTTTTGCCATAAAGACTAAACGGATAAGCCTTTGTAAGTAGTTCAGGTGTAGTTTTAAATCTCAATGTGCCTATTCTTTCATGGGCAAATTTCAAACCGCTATCTACAGCATATTAATCAGATGAAGTCTTTATAGTTTCAAAGGCGTACTATTTTCCAATCCTTTCTAGTGAGTGGACGACAAATTGAGGGTAGTTCACAAGGATAGTGAGACATAGTTAATGATCTTCAGAATCATTTAATAGATATCTAGACATTCAAATTGCTAGTAATGAAAAGTAGTTGCTTTGTAAATTCATAGGTTTGGCAAGAGGTGGAGTCAAAGGAACTTTAAAAACACAGTAATTCCAATAATTTCAAGGTATTATTTGTGTTGTTGTCGTTAAAGAGCCCTATTTCGACATTTGTCCATAAAAATGCAGTTAAAATGCATGATAACTCCCAATTGTAGTCCATACAGAGGATCAAACCTTTTTTGAAAACACGTTTTCTGACATGACGATAATGGTGATGGTGATAGTGGTGATGATATTGATGTTGATGAGTACGATGACCATGGCGATGATAATATTGATTATTACAGTAATATCGTTAAAATAAACATATGTGATCATGATACATCCTAGTCTCGATATCTTGATCAGTTGATACTAAAACATCTATAGTCTTTATTGATAATTAAAGGCCATGTCCCAAGAAGGTGCTCACCCAAACTATGCATGGCATTTGATTGGTGTCCTCTGTTCGAAAGAAATTTCACTACCCAATAGATCCTCGCCATCAGATTTTTCTGGTTTTTATCGATTAATGCAGAAATCAACCAGCAAGATAAGAAACACTAGAATGTAAGTTGTCCACAAAGCAAAACAATTTAGACAGGTATCAATGATAATGCAGCAACCACTATACAATCTACTGCCTGAAAACTTTTTCTGTTAGCTACAGGAAGCAGCCAAAAATTACTATATAACGATTCAGAAATGGCATTAAAATTAATTTTTTCCTATATTAACCAGCTGGAATACAAAGCAATTGATTCTTTAGTTGGCTATGTACATTTCTTCTTTGGTTGATTATGAAATACGACTTTAATTATTGACCGTCTTCAAGCACTCGGAGAGTACAAACATCCGCCAAGCTGACAGGATTGTCATCCACCTGGGATTGACAATTTTCAAAATTGATTATAGCGCGATGTATTAACAGGGATCATGGTAACCGGATTTTCCCATTAAGATTTCCTTAATAGTTGTAGTTTACTCATGACCAAGTAAATAAGTGACGGTTAAACTCATGATCCTTTCCCAAATAGTTGTGCTTAGAAAACAGCCAAACCATTTTTAATTATCTTTTCTGCATGTTGAAAGGGTAAAGGATTCTCATTAATCAACAACATTCTTTAAGTTGATGAATTATTTATTTGATGGTATTGGAAAGTAACCAAATGAAAACTGACCACGTGACAAAACATATAAGCAAAGAATAAATATCTAATAATTTCTCCAATCTGAAGTAGAGAATTTTACTTAATTTATGCCAAAGTGCTTGTCTTTGGCGTCGGAAGCTTGAAGGAATTTTTTTAAATTCTTTGCCCATTTTAGATTTAATTTTATCTCTTGGAAAGAACAGTGCAAAATAGTTGCTATCTTGAGGAATGATGCCAATGATGATTGTCCTAAATGTAGGACAATTTACGGTCTTTAGTAATTTCAAAGGGTTTAAACCCAAACTTGACGATCAGTAATATGAACATTTAAACATACTCATAAGTAGAAAAACATGCAGAATTCAGGACTTTTAGGTTACGGTTACGTATCACAAGAAGTGAAAAATACACTGGTCTGATCTCTGTCAAAAAGGGATATGCTTTCGTTGTTATTTATTTTTGCGAATAAACTTATGAGAAATGTACATTGAGACTAGATTACGATTCATGCCTATCCAATTTAGGTAAAAAGCAACAGATGTTTCTTACAAAATAGCCTAAAAGATTTATAAGCGATCATGTTGATATTATGTGATATCTTTTGCGTCATTTGTGGTAAAGTACATCGTTTTATTTGGATATAATGTCGGAGCTATGGCCCATAATTGAAAACTTTATGCACATCATTGGTTTCAAGGTGCGTAGTTTAAAAAAACAGCTTTGACGATTTACTGAGGATAAACAGCGGCATTTAAAACTTGCTAACTTATTATTTTTCCGTTATCACTTCCATTGGTAGATTTTGACAAGGTGTTGGCGAGGTTAACGTTAGTATGTAAGGAAGGAAGCAACGTACTTATTGAGAGCATATTATTATATACAATTATTTGTTGGTGACTTCATGTTCAAAATATACCCTGCAATTTAAAGTAAACACTCTTTGGTTGCATAATCCTTACGATAGAAGTGTAAAGTGAAGCGATTTTTATGCTTCCAACCAAAAATCAGGAGCTTCTAAATGACTAAGAACAGACGAACAGTCATTCAAATATAAAATAGGACAGGAAAATAAATATTGTCGGACTTCATAATAAATGTAACTGGATCATAAGAGACTGTTTATACTAATCATCGATTTTAAATACTTTCTTAAAGTAAATATTCAAGAATTACAGGTAAGTAATCTTAAGAATACTGCCTATTGACTCCATCCTTATTAAGTGCAGTTATATGCTGGTTTTTTTCCGGTGCTTTTCTTTGATGTATTTTAGGCAGAGGCGGCATCACAGAGAGAATTTGGAAAGACGTGTCCTCCGCAATATTCGCGAGGTCAGATTTTTAAACACGTCAAAATCCGAGGACAAAATGTTGGCGGGGGTACGATCTTAAACAACGGCCTGACTGATTTCAATTATTGCAAAGTGAATCCAAAATATGCTACTTTGTAGGAAACGACATTTGAAAATATGAAAAGTATCAGACGAAAATTGCTCTAAAGTATGTTTTTAGCGCAATGTCGCTTATTTTCAGGGCGATTTTCAAATGACATTTTTGCAAAAGAAACTTTGATTTTTCGAAGAGAGTGGCTTTGGGGAAGAGTGTGACCGTAAAACTTTTAAACACCTTGTCCTCCCTCCAAGTTTCGGCTGCTGGCGCCGCCACTGCTTTCAGGCACCTTGGTGTTGTCATTCAACTGAAATGAGGCATTATTCTAATTTGATAATGCGAAAAAGACCAACACATAAATCTCATAATCTATGCTATCATTAGGACGTTGGCGCTTCCTACTTTCAGATATGGAGATAAACCAGTCAATAGTGTTCAACCGGTAATTCACTTGGCACAAATACCTTAAATTTCAATTATTTGTGACGTTCTTATACCTGCTTCCTTGAGAGATATTACTGAAAGTAGATTATTTTAGCTTTTATGGATTTTAAAATGACATTTAAATATTTTCCTTATCTTATCGATCAGAGAATGTTCAGGTAAAGCAAAACTACCATCGTAACATATGACTCTAATAGTCTACAATTATACGTTGTAATTTGTTTTCTTATTCTAGACCCGTTGCAAAGTAATTTATAAATTATTAACACTAAATTTTGTGCCAATTACATAAAATGTAGTAAAGACAGTGCAAAAATAATTTATCAGAAAACCCATTTAACTTCTTCATGACGTATTGGCAAGAATCTCTTTCTCTGCTGAAGACCTTCCGTCAATTTTGTTGGTTGTCATCGTTCCTTAGACAGTTCACACCTGCATTACTAGCAGGAAAAGGCAGAATAAGAGTTTCAGCATCATATTAAGGTTAGTCAACTTTCATTTCCACGCTGTTTGGTGTTCTAAGCGATGCGAGTTCTCATTTCTTTAGATTCGTCCACAACCATCATATAAGAAGAATAAATGAAGGATAAGAATATAGCCTACGAGGAACACTGTCTGTCTAATGTCAAAATTAAGAAAGGTATTGTCATGAATGTTTTTGGTGTCGTATATAAACGGAATTGCCTGAAATTAAATCATACAAAGTACTTTATATTAAGCATGGAAATATTGTGTTATAGAGTTATTGTGAAAGAAGGTTTATTACACAAAATAAAAGTTAAACGTTTGTTTAAAATATTTTACAAGTAATCATGTTTTAGATCAAAGAGGATTTAAAGTGGTAAGTACTTTGACTGACGTAATGAGTTTTAGTCCGATAGAAGCAAGTTTTCTCGCAAAACTAATGGTAGCAAGGTGTCTTGCGGGTGCAAGAGTTGAAGGCTGCACAATAGAAGCTCTTTTTACAGGTATGAAAAAAGAAAATTTGAAGAATTTAGTACCTTGGAAAAGAACAGTCTTAGACCTTAGTACGTCTTGTCTTTCTGGCGCATTGAGGAGCAAGTTTCTGTCATTGAGACCGATCCAGTTGAGCAGTTTGTATTTCAGACCATTTGATTGGCATTTCTTTCAGATCTTCTTCAAAATTTGATTGCCAGGTTTTCTTTGGTCTTCGATGCTTTCTCTTTCCGTTTTCTGGTGTCTATCTGAGAGCTGAAAAGAAAGGCCAGTAATACACAAAATATTTTATGGAATGGACTAACCATACACTGTGAAACCTAGCAAGGAGGAAGGGAGAGACAGACAGGCAGGCAGAGACAGAGATAGATGGAGGTCTGGTGTTTACGAATGGGTGCACCCATAGCCGATTAGCTGCGAAAACATTTCAATTGGTGTAAGTGTAGCACTATGGTGCCTTTGCACAATGCACAATAAACTGACTGTTATTTGTTTCATAGAGCGTATATTCTTTTGCGCTATTTGTGAGTCAATTTTCGAAAGTACTTGTTACCACTGTGCAAAAATGTTTACTATTAATGTTAAGTCATAATACTTATTATAGTTTTAGATAGTAAATAATTAATAACATCTATTAAATTATAACATTGTTTTTATAGTTATCATCAACAGGTTTGCATTATCAAGCTGACTAGAAGTAATGAAATACCTACTATAGTAATAGGCGGATCTCATTAACAGCGGTTACTTTGCTTTCACACATATAGTTGAGTATCTATGATCATTTCTTTCTGTTCGATATCAAGACAACACATTTTGAAATATACTTTATCCATACGTGTTAATATATTATGCAAATAGTCCTACAAATGGAGAGCCAAACATAATTTGCTATGCCTTTAGATATAACATAGCTGGAAGGCAAGCTTGATCGTAGGTGTCTAAAAGTAAAAAGTTGGGCATGATAGATTATGAGCAGTACTATCTAGTTTCTATCCTTAGACTTTATAATAGGTTTTTCCTTCACATTCTTATGCAATTTCAGACTCATGGTCTTATTACTTTGGCATAAAATAATTGAATTAGAGATATATTTCAAAAGCTTTGTTTTTAGACCTACAGTTTTTATTACACACTGTTTAATATAAAAGGAAATTCCTGACACTATATTTAGAATGATGTAACATTAACAACTAATGGGATATTTATGTTACGTTCTAAAAATATGTACTTTTACCTTTTAATACATGAAACATCTGTTTTTTTGTCAGTCTACAACAACAATGAAAACATCGTTAATTTTGTCTGTGATTTTGTCACGCTAATGTGTGTTTACTTATTATCTTACTGATTAAAGAGTATATTTTAGACCAAAAATTGTACGACAAATGCATTTTAAATTTTTGCCTGATGCGTGGTTTTGCAAAATATCAAACAGATTTGCAGTTTATCAGGATTTAATCAGAATTTAGTGTGGGCTTTATTACGTCATCATCGTACCACGCCACCAATTTAAGAGGCACGTTTTCTTTTGAGCCTACGATCTTAATTTCGTGTCAATGGATTAAAACATATTCACGCTAAACTTAATAAATGCTAATCTTACAATATGAAGGGTAACAGGAATGGGGAGAAGCTACTGGTAGAATAAAAACCAAAATCCAAGATGGTTATATTGCGAAATTTGAATTTTACAAGTTCTCAAATTGAAGAGTTGTTAAAGATAATTAAATCTGCTGAGATAAAAATTCTGAAAATTGTTATAGAGCTTGGAAGCTTTATTAACTAATATTAATTAGACGCAGAGGCCTTCATATTTCTCTTTTGGAATTTTTTTTGCTCGTTCATGCCAGGAATTTATATTTCTACTAAATCTAAAGGGTGTTCTGTTATACTAACGTCTGCTATTCTTCATTCTGAGCATGCGCTGTCGAATAAGAAACCACATGAAAGTCGCTCTTAAATCATGAATGCTTTCCTGGTGATCTGATAATATCTCCAAATGGGATTGAATAGAAATAAAAACCTTGAAAATACCACAGATCTATGAAAATCTGCATTTTCTGTTTGGAAGTAACCAATAGGTCAAGGTTTCAAGTAGTAGTCTTGTTTACCTCATTTGTCAAATAAAAAACTTCCCACGAAATATGATGGAATAAGAGAATTCAGTGCTGTGGCCATCTTATTGTGACATACGCTTTGCAGGTGAGTCCGATAAGACGTCGTTGTAATGATTTACGGCCACAATCTGTTTACTTCATTTATTTTTAGATCACCTGTTTAAAATGGTCTTGTAATGGCTTTTAGGGGGTTGGGCTCTATTTAGTTGCCTTGAATGATATATCGATTACTCTGTTGCTATTGCGGTATGTCTAAAAAAATTTTCAGGATAGATATAAAGTTAAATAAAGCTTCTTAACTTGCGATTCCTTACGAAAATTAGTGTTGGAATCTTAATAAAGGGACTGTTGAAATCAATTTGTCATTCTTGTGCAACACCCCAATATTGCCAAACTCCAAGAATCAGAGGAAATATGTCGCCGCTCAAGAATGGAGGATTTTTTTTGACTGGACGAAAATCTCCTCTTATTTCTATCTAGTGATGGTAGGAAGTTGTCACGTTTTTTACCAGGAATATCGAGAAGAGCAGTAGAAGGTAAGTAGACATGCCGCGACGGGTCTTATAGTCCGTTTGGACGTTTCCTTCTTGACGAATTACGTATTGAAAGTCATACATTACATAGCAGTTATCTAGGTTATTGTTATAAAAGTACTTGATACCGAAATATTACCATTTTGATTCGTAACGTGTTTGCAGACGATAGAGGGTAGCTTATCCTTTCTCATACGTAATGATATTAGCAATGGCTTCATAGTCATAGTGCAAGTAATGTTTTCTGTAGTATATATAGGACAATCATAATCCATGTAACAGCTATTACAGAAGTCCAAAATTTGTAATTGAATTCGATACATTCACCATCATTTGAAGCAAATTGATCTGCAACGACTTGTACTTGTAGTGACAAGAAACTTGAAGTTCATATTGTCAAGCAACCAAAATCATATTCAACAGTTTTGATATATGGATATACTCCTTGATTTTATGCTATTTATACATTTAGACCAACTATGTTAGCAAGATTTAAATCGTTTCTAACGACCATGAAACCATGAAAGATCCGATCAAGAGCTTAAAGTGTCAAAAAGTGGCTACTTTGTAAGAATAAACGATCATAGCATCGAGTTCAAAGCATGAGCAGATCATTATGCATTTACTTTACAACCATGTGATAAGCATATTTTGAACTCATATTTCCCTTGATAATATAGTTCTTCAGCGAGTAAATATTTGGTTTTTAATGACAGAATTATGATGGAAAATAATGAAACAAGGAAATATCAAGGTAGCTAGATTACCAAGTTATTGTTCAAAGTATAATTGTTTCTCACATGAAATAGTATTTTTTTCTTACTTCGACAACGGCATAGCGATGCATTTTCTCTCATTTATAACATTTTTTTCTCTTTTCCCATACGTGCATGTTGTAAAATAACATGTACAATTACCATATTTTATAGTACAATTATCATAATTTATAGTACAATTATCATAATTTATAGTTAAATAACCTGTTTAGAATACACATTTGCTTCGTTGAATTTGAAATCAGTTTAATAGCTTTGTTGTTTTCAATTGCACTTGACTGCCTATTAGTTTCAGTAGGTGAAGATACATCCATGCATACCCTGCTAGGTGTAAGGTTGGCCGATGGTTCCTTATGCAAATTGACAAGGAGTGTAATATGTAGCATTTGATTAAGTATGTTATGAAACAACCAAAGCAAACAAACAAACATATTGTTATAACAATTTTTACCGAAAAATTTTATTTTTTTGCAATTTCGTAGGCCAAAATCTGTTAAAATCTCATAGAAGTTAATCTTTGATGAACATAACCCTTTCTGGTAGCTTTGATTTCAAACATTTTAAAAATCACAGCTATTGTAATTAGTGACCAAGCTCATTTATAAATGTAAGATATTTGAAAATTGTCTCTTGGTTGACCATAGTCTAAAGGCTTTCGGTTGGAATTGCTAACCTACGGTAAGTTGCCAGTCAGATCACATAACCTCTTATATCAATGCCCTATAAGGTAGTAAGAAGCTCACTTTGATAAAAATAGATGCCTTTTCTGTAATGATCCATAGAAAGCAGACAAGAGAAAAAACATAAAGAAAGGCAGACACCTAGCCAGACAAAAAGGCAATTAAACAGATTGAAAATAAATAGATCGAAAGGCTTTTACTTTGCATTTACTGTTAAGTTTGCCATCACCTTCATAGCAAAGATAAAAAAAATATTTTTGAAATTTATTGTTAATTTATAGGTGTACTAAAAGTTTAAACTTATACTATATGAGAGATAAAATAAAACATTAGCATATTTATAACCTTATGTGTCATCTTAGCAACTGCAATTTTGTAGTTGGTTTGGGGTGGGTTTAGTTAAAATGAGTGTTATGCTCACCAGGTGATATCTTCATGTATTTGTACTTTTGATAAATCCTCTGACATGGGAACAGCTTACCACTCCTCTTTTGCACGGCCATGAATTAAGAACTTGCGTGAAGCTGACCAACTTTAAATGCAATGACGCAAATCTGAATGCAATCTTGTCAATTTTAAATGTATACTAATTTTGCTGACATAAATACAATGCACAAGTAAAGTTGCTAATTCTGAAAGCATTTTGTAAACAGTACTTACGAATCCCCAAAACTGTTCATGTGAGAAAAGGTATGTTTTTAGACATATTTTATGTACGCATTACATATATCTACAGAGAAGACCTAAGCTATTATTTGATTTAAGCAAATAACGTGTTTCAGTGTAAATAATCTTCAAAGAACTGTTTACTTTTCTATTGGGAAGATATATTTTCATCAGTAAGCTAAATACCAGCCAGAACGTAATTATTTTTTGTGCGTTGTGACGCTAATGTGTTGATTATTTTCCACCGGTCTTGTGTATCAGAAGCTAGTTGTAATTGACGGGTTTTTTGTGCTAGGCGGATCATATCAAATGACCATGGGCTAACAGAAATTTTGCATTCTTAGAATTCCAGCACTTTTCGCAGTATTCTGGCAGTTCCCAACAAGGCAGTTTTCTGGAGTACTCCCACATTACAAGGTATCTCGAGTCTCTGGATCCACTTTTTAAAGTCCTTTGTCACAACTCCGAGGGCCCCTACCACCACTTCCACGTTTTTCAACTTCCACAATCGTTTTATCGCTTATTTATTATTATTATTATTATTATTATTATTATT
>JANTCA010040782.1:0-19677 GCA_024741275.1 Chironex yamaguchii
TTCTCGAAATATTTAGTTAAAATCCATCAATACCATAAATAGATTTTTATGACGTCATCACTTGAGTAGTCTATTTTCTCTTTTGGCGCGAAAAATTTGAACAGGGACAGCATCAGTTTGTTTGGAAGTATACAGTGGAATTACCATCTAGTAAGGTACTTGGTAAATTTAACTTCATACCATTCCTATGTATGTTGGTGGTTAAACATTCGTAATTTTATTCCTCATTCGAAACTTAAGTGGTTATAAGCATATCTTTACTTGTGCACACAGAACACACAGATAAATCTGTTCACACAGAACAAACCTATCTGGAAATTTTGTAAGCACTAATTAACATAGTTTGGACTCATTCCTGGTTTTTGTGGCATTAGCAATCCAGGTTTATTACAGCCCCAAAATCGCATAATTTTCCTAGTCACCTCGTAGTCTGAGTAGATTCCTATAGGCCATGGTATTTAACACGGGGATCTTCTTGGTGAGTCCATCGTTCTAAGCTGCTAAACGGTCGTATTGAGCTTGTAGTTAGCCTACAATGTTGGTTTGATTTGATGCTGATACGTTCAACTCGGCTATATTCACGGGTTTGGGTATCCCTGTAGTTAACTGTATCAAGCGACTGTTCATTTTCCTGTATACACGTGCAGTTCTGATAGCATCTCCTTTGCCGGATCGACAATCGCACACTTTATGTGATATTTCATATCCTAATGGGCATACCCCTCAACATTCTTTACCACCCACTTGAACTATGACTGTGAAGTTTGAAATTAAATTCTTAGTCAATAGATATTGTCAAAGTGTAAGCAAATTAATGTGCGAGTACTGTGGTTGCATAGATGAATGTTTGATAAAAGACGGCACATTTGGACAAAAGTAAGCACCCAACAGATGTTTTGAAGAAATTTGAAAAAGAAAGGGGTTTTCTGCATGGGCCATGCCATGGCAAAAGTTACATACGTTTTAACTTTTAACACACTTAATTAGAGTCCATTTCAACAAATGTTCTTTGGAATCGATATGAATTTTTTATATTTTGGACTTAAACTGTATTCAAAGTATATGGTTTTAAATTTTATGTTGACTTGTACATTTATTGGTTGATTGCATCATCCACATAATTAAGTCCTTACTGGAAAGTTGTTTTTTGGTCCGACTGCTGGTGAAAAATTGTTTCTGCATTTGCTGCAAGGGTCTTCTGAATGATTTATGAGGCAGTATGGTTCCTTCCTTTTCCATGTAAACACACCATGATTTTACATATAACCTTCCTTATATTTTGTGTGTCATGACCTAAGTACATTGTAAGATAGAATCCACAGGAGGAGACATCTCCAAAAATTTGAATATTAATTATGTACTCAATAAAATTGGTTGTAATATTTAAACAGTTAGGATCATCTTGAAATTGTAACCAAATTTATTCTTTTATTTTCATATTCATTTTTCTCACTTACAATCGTTTTGTTGGTTTACTATCTCTGGTGACTATTTTGTATTAAATTCTTATACTTCTAGATACATTAGACTAAAATGTCAGGTAAGTGCACAGCAAAGAATAAGCATTCAATAGACACCAAAAGCAAAGAGGAAACAAAGACAGGTTAGTCAAATCAACATAAAATATATCTTATTGCATGTAACTGTCCCTAGACTATTTCATAATTAAAGCATGAATTATAGACACAATAGGGCGATACAGACTACATGGTATATAGACCAGTGGCAAAGTGTCTGGGTATGTAAGGTATTCAGTGAATACCCTGGCATTTTATTAAAATCATATTTTTCAATATATATTACTTGTCTCAAATAAATGTTTAATTTAATTAGAATGTTGAAATTTTAGCAAACCCACTGCAATTCATTCTGAATTTTGCAACATTTTGCATTAATTTCTGTCATGGTCAGTCATTAGGATTTTTGTTTGCAAACATTAAAATATGAGAGAAATTCTGTGAAGGAGAAAAGTATTGCTGTTTTGTTTTTGTGCACATCATGGTCTTAAATTAAGCAGTGAATCCCTTCCAGCTTGAATAAATCAATCAGAGTGCAGAATATTTTAAATGAGTAGCTTGAACAATGGGAAAATAACCTGAAAAGTTTCGGCTTCCAGCCTCATAGGAGGCTACAGAGCCACAGGCGAAGAAAAAACAGAAGGGACACTCCTGTGTACATATCAAAGTGAGAATGATATATACACAATCAACCACAACAATCTACAATTATTAAATTTTGCTATAGTTATGTCCATATTATGACAATGTTTTTGAGGCACATATAAATTTTGCTGCAGTTTTGATGGTAGCTGCCCATTTAAGCAATAAAATGCAGTTTTATGGTGATTGCATAATTGGCAAAAATAAATGCTTCTCACAATCTAGATTTTGAAAAGCCATGAATGATCGGGCAAAATATTTGTATCAAGACTTATTTCTGCACTATATCTTCTTGCAGAAGACAATAACATGGCCATTTTAATGGTCCATATACATCAAGAAATATTATCATGTAGTGATGTAATCATTAAACAACAACACCTTAAATTCACCTTCAATGATCAGCATTGTCGTAGCACAGTTGTCAAAGCATATCCCTTACATGCAAAAGGTCATGAATTTGACTGTTTTCCTTGCCAAAATTTTTTTCTGTGTTTTCAACTATGCATGGCACAGAAAAGTAATCACTGTCCATATGCAATGGTAGTCTTCATTTCCTCCTGAACAGACCAAGTGTGATATAGTGACTGAGCATCAGTCAGCAGTCACCTGATCCTTGTATTTTGATTATGTTGCATTGATGTAAATGTTGTCTGATGCAAGCCTGATATAACCATCTTGTATATATTCAATGACAATCTGTAATTAGTTGGGAAATTGAGATCCAGAAGTAACTACGGTTGTCTCTTATTATGTCACCTTTGTCTATACTGGACTTACTTGCACTTGGGATTAGCGTTCTTCCATTACATAAAACCAAGTGTTTAGATCACCCTCGTAATATTCTTCAGTGAGTGAATAGCCAGAGAAAATTTGCACACTATGCCACTGATATAGACATGTTCCATAATTTTTACACATTCCGAAGTGTAACCAAAATTTTCTGCACAAGTTTTACTGGTCAGTTTTGAAGGATTTGAATATGAGTCAGTGACACAAGAATGCCTAATTTCTAGGCTTTCATTTGATATATTAATTGTCTTGCTTTTGTGCAAGCTGTGTGGCTTAATGACAGAGTGCTCGCTTTGCATGCAGGATGTTGTGGCTTCAAATCCACGACCGGGTCATACCAAAGACTTTACAAAAATGGTACATAATGCATCCCTGCTTAGCACTCAGCACTTACAGGATAGATTATGGAAGTTAAACACACAGTGCTACCAGTGGGCCAGCTCCTTACTGTAAGATTTATTGAAATTACACAGCTGTGTGGCCCAATGGCCAAAGAAACATGGATTGGCACTGTTGTATCTCTTTATACCTTTTAATCTGGAGAAACGCCATGTGCCAAATGATCCAGAGAGAACACAGAGATACTAGCAGTAGTTTCTTGTGTATAGTTTATTCTCCTAAGAAATTCTCACATGCTTACTGACTCTACTTGTTTATTGCATTTACATTGGTATTTATATTAAGATAATTAACTACAAGATTGGCTACTTACAGTTGCACCAGTGTGGTGTAATCTCTTGCATCATCTTTATCTTATCAAACTGCTTAGTAATCAAAATGGTCTTATCACATTTCAACAGGTGCCTCTCTAATACCGTAATGTTGTGGGAAAGAACTTTGACTTTTTGTGCAAGCAACCTCAAAATTGACATTTTATTGCTTATACAGTTGCCTGATTTGTTGAAAACCAGCCTGAGTACCTTTACTGTCCTGTCAACAAGTCACTCTGTTTTCTTAAAGTTATTTGTTTAAGATTATGCCTCGGGTTTGTGCTCCTTCTCAAAACAAGTGCTTGTGGCTATTCTTTGCAGTTTTTCTAAAGCCTCTAATGAGGCACTAGATCTCTAAACTGCGATTCCATATGTTGAGCCAAGCAAAATTCCAAATTGTTGTTTACCGTGTTAAATGTAACAGTCTTGTGGGTCAATTAAATTGCAACTGAAGGGTACAATTGTCATCCAATAGTAATGTAGACTTACAAGTTGTAAAGGGAACTTTAAAAGCAAAGGGGATGTATTATTCATTATAGGTTATTAAGTGGTCATTTGGGCCTTTTTAGCAATTGAAGTGTGAATCATTTTTAATGTAGCATAACAAAAGCACAATATATTTCTTAGTTAAGGTCTGTATAGCAGTTGAATGAGGCATTGTAATTTATGCATTAATGTTTACAGGCATCAGCAGATGATAACGTTTTCACCTAAAAACTCCATTGTTTACAATTTCTGAGCAATGTCAGGATTTCTTGAAGATCAGTTATCGGAAAAGCTTAGTATTGTTCTTTTATTAGTCACACAGTATTATATTTTCATAAATATTTTGTTTCATTATTTAACATCCATGTTTGGAGAATGTTTATGTTTGTAAATATGGCATGTATACCTATAAATGTTTGATAGAGTAAGGTTAGAGTTCTTGTGCTCTAGTCAGGATGTTCTGGGCTTGAATCTGCCTAAGGCACCTTTGGCAAGTGCCTGAAAACCATATGCCATGGGTCAACCCAAGCCATATGAGGGAAATTAGGTACGACGAAACTGTTAGAAGCCGTCAGATGGCTGAGCTGGGGTGATACCACAAAAGATCATGGTTGAGATCATGAATTTCCATCCTTGTTCAACCAATTGTTCACACTGGTTTAGTCACTCATGTTCAAAAACTGCAAGTTACTTCTGCGCATGCTAGTGTGCAGTATAAACCACAGGTTGCCTCTGTAGACAGTGCTTAAGAGAATGACTATAAATGTGCCTGTGCAGGCTGCTAACAGCCATGATTGCTAGCGAGGTGAATTGACAAGTATCCTCCATTTCAAGTGGCTGGCCATTATTATACATTGCAATATTAAGATCAAGTGCATAACATATTTGCATCCAGCATGCATTAAAATGTCTTGGTCATTAAGTAGCATTTATACTAGGTCATGCAAAGGCTTTCAAGCCAAATGTCCCAAGCAGTGTGCAGTGGAAGTTAAATAGAGGACTAATTGTTAATATATTTATGTTGTCTATCTTAATGGATGCTGTGTTATATTGATAAGCAAAGTGAGATGAGAGTGATCACATTCTCTGGATATTTGTCTTTTTATGTTTCTAGGACAAGATGACTTAAACTTGAAGGCCAAAGAGCTAAAAGTTATTCTTCAAGATATGGTGAGAACTGTTATATTCTAAGATGTTACAAGGTACTAAAAAGACACATTTATTTGTATAACACTAAACACAGAACCCATGAACACATCACATTTTCAGGTCATAGACTGGAACAGCAGACTATATACATTTTATGAACACTAAAATGTGGAACATAAGATGAGATCAGTCGAAAAGGAACAAGTTGTTAGTTTGATACAGTATAGAAGCAAAATTTAATTATATAATGATGGTTTCAATGAATGCACCTGCCTTTCATAGATAAAAAAAGCTAATAACACACCAGAGTAAGCATGAAAACATAATATTTGGAATTACCAATATTAATCTCAATTAAATATTTTTGGGTTCTACAATGAGTCTCTTTAGATAATAACAGTCCTTTGTTTTATTTACATGAAGACGAACATAGTAAAAGACAGCTTATGCAAACAAGAAGAAAGAAAGGTATGCTTGTTGAAGGTAAGGCTCATGATTTACATGCTATCTGAAACTTTTTCTTAAATTTTATTTTATCCATTCAAGTCTTGATTATAAATATAGTTGACTAGTATCAAGGTAATGTTTACACAAAAACACTGTAGTGAATTTTATCTTGTTCAGGAAAAAGATTAATAACTTCTTGTCTATTACATATGTTTAATTTTTGCCTTACAGGAGAAACATGAGTTAGAAAATGAAATCCTTGAGAAGGTAAGTGTTTTCTCTCTACCAATAATCTCTGTTAGAGCTGCTGTATTGATTTTGTATTGAGTGGATATTATGAAACACTTATCTACTCTCTTATTTTGTTGATCAGTGCTAACAAAATTAGAATATTAGGTGTGTTTGTCAGAGTATAAAGGACGTACAACAAAATTTTAATCATGTTACTATCAAATGCAGGTATTTCTGTTGTTATTTGTTCTGAAAGCTGTTCAGTGTAAATATAAATGTATTGCAAATGTTTGACAATTTGTTACTAATTTAACAAATTAACTTATATTATGCTTCATTGTTAACATACACACAAATATCACACACATTGAACACGAACATCACCTTATTAACTTTCTAGAGACATTTGTGACTTGCATAAGCTACCGATCATAGTCTTCAATCACTTTTGGAAAGTCATTGTAATGCACCTGAGCATAGTTAGCTAAAATAAAGTCATGCACCTGAGTATAGTTAGCTAAAATATGTTGCTGCTGGATGTTAAATTTGTATTTGTTATTGACAAGCAGTCATTGTGCTGATAGCCAGTTTTGTTGTTTTTGCCAGCAATTTTCCAAAAACTTTTAGCATTCAGGTTTACCTTTTCTTAAGCTTTCGTGATTTACTCGAAGGTCAAATAATAGAGTAAAGAATGCAGTAGTGTTTTCACTTGACCTAGAATAACGCACTATGCATTATTCCCTTTCAATATATTTTGATACTGTGCATTTAAAATGTGCAGGTACACCAACCTAAAATAGGATATGTTATTCCCTGTTTCCTATATCTTTCCCTGTTTAATGCAGAAACAACAATTGCACTTAACACAAAATTGTATTGAAGTTGAGCAGTTAACAAAGGTAAAAATATTGACAATGTTTTATTTTCTGTATAACGTCAATTGTGACTAAATGTAATGTCCATGCTGACAGCAAAGTATTTTAAAACTGCAAGTAAGGCTTTATGCATACATACATATATACAGACTAGTCTGTCTGACGAGTGCACGAAACTCAAAGTAACAGAGAATCAATATTTTCATTTTCTGTAATTCTGTTGTCAACACCTCTGTACTTTGCACGTAGAGCACTTTATGCTTGTGAGGATAGCACTGTTTATGATCTTGCCAGTTTCTTACATCAACATAGGTGCCGTCTGCGAGTAACTAAACCAGCCAAGGTTTTACATTTACATGTGGCTTGTGCACAATCCAATGTCATTGTCTTATTTGTCAGTTGGCAAGGATTTTACATGTTTTATATGCTTGGTAGGAATAAATTCAATACCAAATAATTTTGCATCACTCCCATGTCATATTGCATTTATACAAACAGGATCTACTAATTAATCTACCACTGGCGATTATTGTATGAAATTAAGTAACCATATTTATGCAGCCATTCTCCGCAATTGCGTCTTTTTCAGTTGCAAGAAGACTACCTTATCAAATATGTCTTCCCATTTGCCTATTGCTGAAACTGTCTGTATGTTTTAATTGTGTTAAAGTCATTCATCAGTCTTCGGTTTTACTTACAATTTAATCGCATACTTTCGCAATGTTATTTAAATAAGTTATAAGATTTGAATATAGCGGCTATATTTGTTTTATTTCATACGACAATAAGAATTCAATGTTATGTCCTTTCAGAAAATTGCAGACGCAAAAGAAACTTTAAAATCACAGGTCAGTATGTTGTAATGATTATCAAGATGAGATATATATTTGACTTGTCATACCAACAATTATTTAACATGGCATCTCCCAGACATTTTAGCCATTCTCGAGTATTTCTTCAGAGTTTATTGTGTTTAGGCCACCATAGCGTATTGGAAACGTCGGTATTATTCCAAATCTAAAGGGCTCACTTTCCTCGAAGCTTACCAACTATTATTATTGTTGTCCTCATCATGGGATGTTGTTCTCATCATGGGACGTTGTCATCATCACGGCTATCTTTATTCAAAGGCACACTTAGAATCGCTTTTGTTCTCATATTTCAGATTATTATAAATGTGTCCTTGATTGTTTTTTAACCTGATTGTTCTAAAAACCTGCATTTAAAACCTTTTATAAATAGATAAACAAGAACCATCGCACACGCACCAACTGTTCCATACCTCTTGTACAGAATCAAATTGCTCATTGACAGTTACGGTACAAAGGAAATTCAGCTTGATACTACAAGTTCTGTGTAAACGTAGCACTTGTACCATAAATGTTAACATGGAAAGTTAGGATTAGGATTCTGTTGTTGACCTTTTTAAGCTCAATTGCCAAAAAGAAAAGAATCCACCAATTATCCACATGCAATCCATTTGTGTATAACGTGATAAGTGCACTATTAGCTCACGTGAACAGCATAGCATAACAGATTTCGCGAGAATCTTGTACCATTTTTATGTCACTCCTAATAGATTTCTTTGCTAGCATATCTTTTCAAGAGCGTTTGTTAGGGGCACCACTTGTTAGTAGCAACTGAACTTACATCAACCTTTTGGGCTATTAATCTTGGAACCTTTTATGTTTTAGGAAACTCACATGATGACATTGGATAAAAATTTGCAGGATGGTATAAAGACAATTGATGGATTACGAGAATGCTCAAATAACCTGTCAGACAGAATAAATAATGTTGAGCATGAGATAGATCAAGCAACTGCAGAACTGGAAATGCGAGTGACAAAAAATGCCAAACTAGAATCGACTCTCACTGAAAGGAATGCGTTAGTACATTGATTTCAGATTTCGCTGATACTCTTTGCATTATACCTCTTAAAACAAAAAATGTCAGTGAAAAGATAACATGATGCCCTTCTTCTTGTTCTTCTTCAAATGAGGTTATGGTTATTTAAATCTTATGATCTGGGTTTTAATAAATAGCGGAACTGGTTTGATTGTATGAAGCAAATATATGACCGGAGTTCATAACGCATCAAAACCGACAACAACAGCAATTTAATACAAGTCAAAGCTGGAGGCAAGTGATGTTGTTACTCTGCAAACAATGTTTACCGATTTTGAAGCACAGTACTTTTTAAGAAATTTTACTTTTTAATGAAAGAATAGTACATGATAGTCACTCTCCATTATTTTTTTACTAGCAGCGCCTCAGTTGAGTCAAATATGTTTGCCCTCATTTTCAAATTTTCGTGTTGTTTTAGGACCAGGAGTTACTTGTCTTTGTTGCAAGGACTTGGGCATCTCAAAGTTATTAAAGATGATGGGTCAAATATTGAATTGGCAGTAGAGTCGGATGGTATTTCTGAACCATTAAATTTATCATTACGAATGGAAAATGGCATTGTTGTCGATGTTATTGCCAAGGTAAGGTAACAGTATATCCTATCAACTCTGCATATTTTACGATGTACCAAGAGTTTTTGGTTATATCCAGACTCCCCTTTTACTCTTTCCTCTTCTTTTCTCCGATAATGCCTTTAGCGTGGGTTCACTCAATGTACAACCCTTTCCCATGCACACCCAAGTTAGATGTGCAATCGCTCTTCATACTCCACTTTTGCTTATTTCGAGTACTTTGAACCCATGTTCAGCAGATATATCCAGAATTCTGTAAAGTCAGACGATTCATTTACATAATTTTTCTGTCCATAATCATTAGCATTTGCATAATTCTTACGTTCACAAAAATAACATTGTATTTGCATGCAATACCAGGCTTTGCCAATTTGCAGTGCTTACCATGTTTTCTTACTGTCTCGCGCTGCTTTGGTCCCTTGCATTATTGGTTTGTCTCTCATGTGAGCTTTGCATCTTCTAAATTAAAAATGACGGCCTTCTACGACCACATAGCCTTTTTAATACCACAATTTTCCCTTGCACTGTATTTATTTGAGGCCCTTTTACAAAGGTAAATGTTAATTGAACAAAGTATTGCATTTGTCTAAGACATCGAATATTAAAATATGTTTACGAAACTTCAATTGCAGATCGCAGGTCAAAACTTTGACTATGACAAAGTCAAGATGAAAACTCTGATTAGCCAGAGAGACATTCAGAAGTTGGTGTTGTATTTAAAGGATGCCTATATTAAACAATCAGGCTTTATCAAGGAAATAAAATGTCTTCGTGAAAGGTAAGAAGTGTGTTCAGTATCACCCACTATTTAGTTTTAGCACAACCTGTTTATAATGAGGGTTTATAGAATGAGAAGACAATTACGACTGTTTGATAAAGTTTTGAAAATATTACAAAAATGGCTTAAGATTTTGTGTTGCCGTTAGTTTAACCCAGAGACCACGTTTCGCCCCGAATCTGGGAGTCATTTTGTCCTGGAAAATTTTATTTCACGGGGTTTCTAACCGTAAACCGAAGTCCTCTGACGTAAACAGAATTACTAGGATTTTTCATATCTACGTTGTATCATCACACTTGCTGATAGTGGAACTACCTCTAAAGAAGGTCAGCTAACAAATAGTTCTATAGAGACCAGCTGTATGTACTCTGGTATTTGCTTAATTGAATGTGTATTTTGTATGAGAGGCATGTGGATACAAAACATGCCACTCAAATTCATGAAAGGCATTTAAAAACTGTACAAAACAGAGTGGAATTGTAACAGATTAAAAGCAAATAAAACTAATAATTATTATGAATAGAAAATGCCAAAAAATTTTCCTGCCTTCCAAGCTTCTGTCTTTCACAAGCATATCGTTTTCTTTTTTACTGCTTCTAGCAAACGGCGGAGAAGCTTTGTCTTAATCATCTTGACTCTACCCCTGTGAGCTTCACAAAACTGTAGATTGTTGACTGGAGTTAGCATGGTTTGTGGTGGAACGTTATCCATTGGATGAGCGCCCAAGCTATATGCTGTAAGCAGAAAGCCAGTTTTATGCAATACTCTGCGTTGAAAATTGCCAATTTTCATCTCCAAAATTCTTTGGTACGTTTTGCTAATCCAGTGTTTAACTAAAATGTGTCCAGTAACATTGGAAGTAGCAGGTGTAATTATACAAGAAACAATTCAGAAACAAATTCAATCAGGGCACGTCTCTCTCCCTACAGAGAACACCTTTCTACATGATCTCAACCTAGCCCTGTCCTTGGCAGTTCTGGACCACACCTATGTGCTCTTGCAATTCATCTCGCCAGTGTGTCTTTGGCCTACCACGGGATCATTTGTGGTCCACTGGGCATTGTGTTATGTGGGTGGTCCACCTGTTGTCTGTTCTTCTAGAGACGTGCCCTGCCCACCTATGCTTGTTTCCCCTGACGTGGTCTATGATATCGATCACTTTTGTCTGATCTCCGATCCAGCTTGTTCGCTTTCTATCCCCTAATGACCCATCACGATCCTTTCCATTTTTCGTTGTGTAATACCTAGCTTTTGTAGATGTGTTTTGTTTAGGGACCATATGTTAACACCGGCAGAGTGCATTCGCTGAACGCTTTTCTTTTGAGTGATAGAGGACACTCATGTTGCACATGATGGAGTTTAGTTTGCTGACACCACTGCGTTTTACTTCCTGCCTTTGGTCGTGGTCTTTTTTATTTGCTGCCCGAGGTACATGTAGTTGTTGCCCTCTTCTCTTTTCTGACTGCTTACAAAGATGTCAGCACGAGTAGTGAATTTGTTTAACATGACCTTTGTTTTACCAAGGTGCATGTTGAGACTTGCTGGTGTCATTATTGTCTTGCTGCATGGTTTGGAGTTGTGTAGGAGTTTGCAATGAGCATCGTGTTGTCCGCAAAGATTAGATGGAGTAGATACTCCCCGTCAATTGTTCCAATTAAATTTACTAATGATGGCGTCTAGTAGCATGATGTGAATAGCTTTGGTGAAATATTTTCTCACTGTCTTGTTCCTCTGTGAATTTGGAATTTGTCCCTATCGCAGTGCAACCATAGTACTGATGTTGCGTTCTGGTACAGGATTTTCAGAATGGAGCACTAAAGTCCAAGTCTTAGCTCTTGCCACTTTTATAGAGAATGGCTTTCAGGAGAACAAGAAAACTAGTGCAGTATTCCTCTATCTTGCTTTCTCCTACAATTCTCCCACGATGGGCAATATGAAGTGAATACTGTGCCCCTGTGTGGAGGAACTCGGCACTTTGCATGCTGATTGACACCACACTTAACAGCATCATGCGCACTGACTCTGGTACCATCAAGAGCAAAATGAATCGATGATGATTATTATGATATGATCAAGATGATTATAATGATAATGATGATGATGATAATGCTTGATGATAATAGTAATATAAGCAACAATAATTATGATGGTGATCAAGATAATTATGATAATACTGATCATGATAATAATGTTTGATGTTGAAATAGTCGAAGTGCTACTACAACAACGGTCTGCCACAGGGATCAGTGCTTGCTCTCAACACTGTTCACCCTTTACTCCAACGACCTCCCCACCACTCAATCTCGAAAGTTTATATACGCCAATGATATTTGCTGTGCTTTCCATGGCAAAACCTTTGCTGAATTGAATAACACCATCAGCAATGATAAAGAGCTGATGAATACCTACTGCAAGAAATGGAAGTTGCAACCAAGCATGAAGACGACTGAGTCCAGTGTATTCCATCTTCACAATGCTCGGAGCAAACAAGAACTGGAAATCTACTTGAACGGCAGCCTGATATCCCATGATCCCCTACCAGTATACTTGGAAGTGACTCTTGACAGAGCCCTAACATACAAGGCTCACATGCAGAAAGTGTCTGCAAAGGTACAATCCAGAAACAACCTGGTGGACATGCTTGCTGGATCTACCTAGGGTGCAAATATTTAGACGCTCCACACCACAACAGTTGTCCTGTGCTATTCAGCAGCAGAATACTGTGCCCCTGTGTGGAGGAACTCGGCACTTTGCATGCTGATTGACACCACACTTAACAACGTCATGCGCACTGTCTCTGGTACCATCAAGAGGACACGAGTGGACTGGTTCCCAGTCTTATGCAACATTGCTCCTTCAGCTATGCGTAGGAGGCTATCACATCTAGGCTACGCAAGACCACCAAGAGTTTCCCCAACCTCCCTTTTCAGAATGACATCAACAGCCACCCGAGACACCGTCTGCCATCGTGCAAACCTATTTGGTGCAACCCGCCTGCAGAGAAATTCTCCATAGCAGACAGATGGCGGGACAGCTGGAGCTCGGTGGCGGTCCCTAACAAAGAACTTATTCAGGACCCAACAGAACGCCTCCCGGGCATGGGTCTGCCTCGAGGCTCATGGTGTTGTTTAAACCGATTCTGGTGTGACGCAGGACCCTGTCGGAGTACTGTTTACAAATGAGGTCTTGCTGGCTCCTGTGACTCTGTGACTGTGGTGCTAAACACACCCTCAAACACATCCTGACAGAATGCCATCAAACAATGCTTCAAGTAGCATTTCTGCGCTACACCAGTTGGATGAGGACGCGGTGGTTTGGTTGGACAGACATGGCTTACGATAACAAGAAGGAGAATGGAGATATAGACCTGATCTATGCTTTGGCTTTGAAGTGCCTTAAAAAGCGGTTGAAATTCAATGTTGTCGAACGCTTTTTCTTAGTTTATAAACGCTAAGCACAAGGGGATGTTGTATTCATTTGTCTTTTCTTTGAAGTTGTTAATTACTTGGAAGTGGTCAATTGTGGAAAATGCAACTCTGAAGCCTGGACGTTCCCTTAACTAATGGAAATCTAAAGTCGGTAACATTCGCCTCAGTATGTGGCAGAAGACTTTGTACATGATTGTTAGTAGTACATCGATATTGACAAGACTGGATGGCTGTTGACAGCGGTCGAGGTGGAGTCTGCAAGACTTGATCTGCGCATGTCCAAGAGCGACCGATTCGATCTCTTTCGTATAAGTGAACACTGGGTTATATTTTCTTCCACTTTGTGGAGGCTCAAATCCACAGAATATCTGATACTTTGTATTTGCTTCAATGGTAAAATCATTATCAGTTATTTCATTTCGTCTGCTTATCCGTATATCGTTTAGATGTTATGCCTAACTTAACTTTGGACACGTTTATGCAAGTTTTATATCACTGAAACTTTGGGAAACAATATCTTACGAGGATTTAATACAGAAATAAACACAACACACATTTCCATAAAAAAACGTGAAAAGTGCACATGAAAGATCAGCGGGATAGTCTTAAAGCTCTAGCGAAGACAAGACTATGACCCATGGGCAGTTGAGCATCTCTAATGAGCCTAAGAGAGTAAGATTTTCATATCCAGCTTGCTATGTTTGAGCAACTAGGCCAAGTGTGAGTTCTTTGGGCTTTTTTTACATCTTACCTCCCAACAGTCGTGATACGTTAAAAATGGTTTGCAGACGTACTTCAAGATGGTATTCCTGCCATGTCGACTCCTGAGGAAGAATTAAATCGTCACTGCGGAACAGACAAGCCGATGTTCTTAGCAGACTCAGCAAAAGAAAACTGCGAAATTGAAGTCATGATGCTAATACACCACAGGCCAGTGTAAATGCTTAAAGGGTTACATTCGCCAGTTTACAAGATGAAAGGTTACAAGCTGAAGAACTACCTTATTGTAAGAAATTTTCGGGGAAGAAATTTTCGTGGAATTTATTTTCGCGATTTTGTCCCCAAATCGCGAAATTAAATTCCGCAAAGTCGAAGGAAAATTGCCCGATATCGAAAATAAAGTCGAAATTTGCCAATTTTGGACCCTTCAAACGCAAAAATTTCTTACAATAAGGCAAGATAACAAAAAGTGATCGAATCTATGACTTAGAAGTATAATTGTTTTCTATCGAAGACTTTCATACATCATTTCCTATCTCAATTGATGCATTAAACATCATGAAGTACGCATTTGATCTTCCTCTCTTAACAGATTCCCTATTGACTGGGTTGGCGATGAATCTATAATGACTGCCATCATAGACTGTGGTACGCGAGGCCTCAATATGTGCAAGATAAAAGTGGACACTGTAAATAACCAGACATACGTTGCATTGCTGCACGCTGAAGGACCAATGGCTAATGTTTTTAAGGAGGTAAGACTGGTTCCATCTCAAATCATGAACATTTTGAATAAGTTGACGAACGGGAATGCTTCTTGATTCCTTTTTGAAGGACAATTTGAGATGAACAAATCGTAAATATATTTGCCATGCTACTTCAACAATACTAGACAAGATTTATTTCTGATTTATTATCACCCCCTCATGAAATCACTGACAACTGAACCACACACTCGATAATCTTAAGACGTTTCAATGGGTTTTCCCCAAATAGAGGCTACAGGATCTTGTTGTACTGTCGTGTGTTGCTCTAGACAATAACCGCCGCAACAATTTCAAGCCCATTTTTTGCGTTTCCTTCTATTTCAGCATTGGATGGAGTACAGTTCCCTGACACAATGCATTGAACATTTACACCAACTTGGAAGCTCACAACATGAATCAAACTAGAGCTCGAGAAACTGCAATGAAGGTTTAGCGAAGGATTTTTGTTTGAACTTTTCCACGGAAGTATTTCATAAACATAATAATTATAGCCGTAGTAAATACGTTATCGATGTAGCGTCGTTTATTATCTTAACTTGTATAGTTCCTTCAAACAGTATTGTATTGTACGTATTCACGCACCCTTTGCCCAATGGTCAGTCCCTGTAAATGAACACGGAGTTGCTACTTTTCCAAAGTGAGACAAGATGCTATACTACCCCATCTTGTGCTATTAAGATTCTTGCTAGAAGTGAGGGGTAATCAAGTTTTATGAATAATGTCTGAAAATTTATGTAATTTTCCATTAAGAAACTGCCATCTTGCCAGATATTTAAATATTAGCGACGGGTGTCTTATTTTGTTATGTCCTTTGCTTTCATAACAGGTTTTTGGCTTGGATGATGCGTTTAATTCTCTAAATTTCCAGCACGCTTCAGTAGTATCAGTTTTGTGTGTAAAGCACTTTTGCAAATGCGGGCTGCAGTGGACTAAAATCTTTATTTAACTCTTAAGAATAAAAATTGATTTGACAGCGCCTTTGGATTGCGGCAGATTTGGCCTGGGTCTTACGTAACTTTCTATAACACTGAACAACTGCCTCAACACTGTTTCTCTGAAAAGCTCATGGAAGATTTCCTAACACTGAAATCTTGCATAAATGAAATGCTATTATATCTCTTTCTCCTCCAGCACTTCAGGTCACTAAAACATGTTCCACTTTCGGGAGGGTTTTGTAGTTTGTTCCCTCCCTAAGCCCCTGTAGTTCACCATTCGGTTGATTGGCTTCAACTAGGTCGGCTATGAAAGTAGGAGAATTATAGAGCAGAAAAAAATATTTAAGAAGACAGAAAACCGCAATTCCAACGGAGGGACGCGTAAAACTTTTATTTATGAATTCACACAAATGAACAGTTGATTGCATTGATCTAATAATAATCTACTGACATTGACATAGGATCACTGCATTGAGTAATTACTACGTATCATAATTTGAAGCGTAATGCATAAAATAATCTAAGATAGTTCACCCTCAACAAGACGTATTTGACATTTTACATGCAAATGGCGTTCGATTGGGGAAAGCCTAGCCGACCCCGAAGTCAGTCCGGTCGGGGAGTCCAATTCAGACTACAGTCCATTGTTTTATAAGAAAATGAAGGAAATTGAAACACCGCATCTGGTGGCCTTGTCTACAAAGTATTTGTTACCTCCATCTGGTACAGCCAATAATAAGCGTGAATATAATCAGAAATAACTGATCGAAATCATGCTTGTCCATTACCCAAAAATGCACAAAAATTATTGGTCTGAAACGTAATTTGCGGGCGCTTGGCTGTCATAGCCCGTGATTGCCCATTGATGGGGATTGGGATGAAAATGTGCTTCGTTATGACGATAATGGGCCACATTCAGATGAGGACAATGTCGTGATGCAAGACTAGGTAACAACTCAAGGACTGAGTGAGGACAATGTTCTTCATTTCGAGTTTTTTTAATCCAAATTATCACTCTGCTTGATACTAGTTCTCCTATACAACTCTAGTGTAACTCAAAACCGAAAATTTCAAAGGGTTAATCTTAAATGATGACTTTGGTGTCAATCATGGAGCTCGTGCTTATACATTGCTCACGATTACGCCGATCCCGACCAGGTAAGTACTAACCACAAAAATTGGCTCCCGGACCGAATACTATATGCAGGTAATCTGAGGAAACCATTATATTGAAACCATCATTCGTAAGACACTCAGAAAGATTTCATCTACCATCTTTGCTTCAATAAACACCTTGAGCGATAACAAAAGGTCACATAATCGCAATATCAAGAACGTACGAAATGAAACAAATGCTTGACACTATCGCCCT
The DNA here is from genome assembly GCA_024741275.1 of Chironex yamaguchii. Lineage (NCBI taxonomy): Eukaryota > Metazoa > Cnidaria > Cubozoa > Chirodropida > Chirodropidae > Chironex > Chironex yamaguchii. The sequence continues at coordinate 17,330 of JANTCA010040782.1, forward strand.
ATAGAATGGTAATATCTCCGCATTTTTGCCAGCCCTATCCAATTTCAATGCATTATTTTCTGCTCTAACTTCTTTTATTTCTTTCAAATCTCTGGTCTCCCTTTTATGCCTCAACATGAGTAAGGCTTACTTAAGTTATTCAAATTTGAGTCAGCAATGGGTGTCTTACCAGCGCTGTCTCCTCAGGAATTGTAAATTGGCTAATTTATGATCAGAAGACAGCACAAAACAGTTGCATGCTTCCACCAACAGTGTAACATGGTAACGATGCAATAAGGTAACCACATAAAAATTAGATCCACTGCGATACAGTTGACTGATTGCACGGAAATAGTTTTGTAGGAGTTCGTTGAAAAGATCGTAAAGCAATGAAGACTTGATGTCGTTGGGAAACTAAACTTGACAAGAAGATAATGCTGACAGCAATGAAGACTTGATATCGTTGGGAAACTAAACTTGACAAGAAGATATTGACAGCGCTGAAGACTTGATTTCATTTCGCTTTCATTTCATTTCAAATTCACAATTTTGTGAGAATAATTGAACAGACAATTAAAAATATTAAGTTCAGAATACAGATTAATACAGAGGATTCAAATACCATAAAAGAACATGGAAGCAAACCAAATTGCATTGAGGACATTATTTTGACGAGGAGCTCTCTCAATAGATAACTAATCAAGGAGAGAGTATCCCGTACTAAAGTTAAAAAAGTGAAAAGGCAATCATTTTAGCAGATAATTTAAGTGAAAAGTACTTCGCCTAAGCCATGTTTTGAATCAATCACAATTAGAATGGGATATCTAATAACCCTTTTCAGAAAAGGATGCTTTCAGATTTAGTTTAGAGCTTTTAACAGATGGTGATCTGATATCATCAGGAATCTCATTTCAGTAATTTGCCCCATAGTAGCGCATTGACCTAAGACCATATTCGAGGGTGTTTTTATGAGTTAGAAAAATGTCACCTTTGATAGGTTGCCGCGTAGCATATTGATGAACATCTGACAATGAATCAGAAAGTGTGGAAGTGCACAGGAGAGATTTTATTAACACATTCATACACAAAGCTAACCAATTTTAATCGAAAAATATCATGCAGACTTAAAATCGTCAAGTGATTGAAGATAGGAGAAGAAGGAAATGAAATTGCCCTTACAACTCTTTTCTGAAACAAAAATACTGGTTTAACAGTTTCATACGTAAGTCCCCAGACTAAGATGCCATATTGAAGAAAAGGTGAACATAAAGAAATTTTACATACAGACCATATTCATCTAGAATGACATATTTTGTCTGTTTAATAGGAACAGACAAAATAGTTTCCAACTTTGATATCAACAATTTCAGTGAAACGATGCTGTGGAGACTTGATAATGAAATTAGTCTTATCTATATTCAAGGATAATCTGTTTAGATTACGCCGTGTTTTCACATTTTTAAGTTCTGTGTAAACCATTCTTTGTAGCTGATAGATATTATCAGATTCGCAGTAGATGTTTGTATCATTAGCAGACAGATAAAAGGCGAGTCTTGAGGATGAAAGAGGTAAATCTTTTATGTATATTAGGAAAAGAGGAGAACCAAGGACAGAACCTTGTGGGACTCCACTAGTGACACTAGGACAACTTGAGTTTTATCCATTAACTGAATCACGTTATTTCCAATCAGAGAGATTTATCCAAGATAGTTCCTCTGATTCCATAGTGTTCAAGCTTAGTTAGAAGAACTTCATGATTCACAGTATCAAATGCCTTTTGAAGGCCTAGATAGATTCCACAGCCAAATTTCCTTTTCTACAATGAGTTTTTTATGGCTTCTGTTAAACTTAGCAGGGCATAATTTATTGAATAAATAGCATGAAATCAAAATTACAGAGGTTATATTATTTCATACTTCTAAAAATATATACAGGCGTTCATACATGACTTTGTCAGTAATTTCACTAAAGACAGAAAGGAGGGAAATTGGTCTATAATAAGACGCAGTCAAGACAACCTTTTTTAAAAAGTGGGATTACCTTCTTGTGAGGGAATATTCCAGTTTGAAGTGACTCATTTATGATTCCAGAAAGTGGAGAAGAAATCAAGGGAGAAGGAAACTTCAAGATTTTCATTGAGATGCCATTTGGACCAAGAGATTTTCCAAATTTTGGAAAAGAGATTATATCAGAAAGTTCAGATGGGACTGAAGGAGCAGTAAAGAAAGAATTTTCAACTCTGCTACCCATAAAGTTCATGGGTGACTTCACATTTCTTGGGATGTTTTTAGTCTTGATAAAAAGAACGACATTTTTCATTTTGTAAAACATGTTTCGATACTTCAAGTACCATCATCAGTTACAATTAT
>JANTCA010040793.1:0-19673 GCA_024741275.1 Chironex yamaguchii
AGATATCTTGACTTTCCACAAAAACACTACATCACACGCTTAGTTCAAAATTACCACCAAACAGACTCAACCGCAGAAAATAAGACCACATGGCCATGCATGCAAGACTGATGTGATGAGAACTTTTGTGACAAAGTGTGTGAGCCTCGTGTGGTAACTCATGAGATGAAAATATTTCACTGCCTACCAAGATGACTATGGATTATAAACGTTTGCAGTTAGAGTATTAGTTGCATAGATGTCTTTTACTTCCTTTCATCAATAAACCTCAATTCCAAAAATAATGAACTGGCCTTCCAGGACACATTTTCAAAGTACTTTCCCTGAATAAGTAAAGCCAGAAACTCCAAAGTAGGCCACCTACAGTAAGTACTGTAAAGACACTTACCGTCATCAAATTGGATAAGCATTTGCTGCCCTTTATTGTCGAAAATGAAATTAGTTCCAGTTTCAACAGGATTAGGTGTGCTGTAGTAACGAAAGTTCAAGAAAATTTTTTGGAAACTTTAAACATTCAGAGGTATACTGAAAAAAACTGAAATTTGTTCTTTTGAGCAAAGGATATATTTGTTACCTTCAACGGCTTTACTTATGCTGTTGATTTTGCTGTTGCTCTTAAGCTGTCAACATTGGGCAAGTAATATTGAAATTGTATTCCTCGGCATAACATTAAATCAACTTTTACTATACTGATGTTAGAAGTTGTGTAAAATAAACAAGGTGGCGTATACACTAATTAGAAAGGCAAGACTAATGTATGCCTTAAGACATCAATGTCTGTGGATTGTAAATCTAATTGTATGCGCAAAGCCATTAAAACCAATTGTACCAGCAAAGTAACAAGTTCATATACGGCAAATGTATCTCTGATTAAATTCATACAATGCCTAGCAAATTCAAAAACCAGGAACCTTCACACTTTGCCTGTCAGAACTCTAGCAACTGATAATATTCAAAGCTCTGTAACCTCATTTGCACTAGAGCAAAAAGCACAGCAAAGCTTATTCACTACTGCTGCATCTTCAAAGTTGGTACATCTTTGTCAGGAATTTGTCTGATTGGTACCATGCAAACACCAAAATTTAAGGATATTTGGGACACTGTTAACACCTTTTGGTAGCCTTGGATACCAAAATTTCTGACATGGTTGCAACCTACCCCCAATGAAGGGACGTAGTCAAAGGTCTTGTCTCTCCATAGACAACACTAGTGATGGCATGTTGGACACAGCAAAGCCGAGTCAGCAAGCAAGTGAATCCTATGTAATTGCATGGATCATAGTATAAAGTCAAACGCAGAGTACATTGGACAAACCTTGGAGCAGAGCTGTCCTCTTCCATACATCTGTGTATTAACTCAAGCCATTCTTCCATGTCTTCTTTGCCATCAACAGCAATCATGTATTCTTTATTGTTGACCGCCTTTAAATAAAAGATATAAAAGTAGTTTTACCAGAAAGGGGAAAAACTTCATAAAATACTCTGAACAATATTGTATTAACAAGACCTTTATTCGTTATGTATTGTTTTGCATGAGCATGTACCCTATTTGAAATTACCAATTACAACAACCAAAAATTAAATTATGCATGCATCAAACAATCGATTATGTAAGCATACAAATATAAATGACCATTGTGTCTTAATAGAAGCAAAAAACAAGTTTCTCAAAATATATAGAGTCAGGCATGTTGATTAAATTGAATGCAACTACTACAACTGATACCAAGGACTTGAAATATCCTTCACCAAATGCTTTTATCAGGATGACACATTAGTTTGAGTGTTGGCTTTTGAGCCTCAGGACTGTGACCACAAGCAACATAAGTTCCCACCCAACACAGCTGTCAATTTCTTTTTCACGTGTCAGGATTTGTTATTTACAATGTCTTGGTGTTTATATACTTACAGGGGAGGCACGTCGAATTTTACAAATTGCACGGAAGTATTTTGATGGCAGTTGCACATTTTGGGGTGTTGGTGCTGATTGTAGTGTTAGACTTGTTTTCATGGGAATTTAAGATGTATTTTTGTGATTACTGTAGATTTGTTTGATGTTGTTCATGTAGCTGTAGCTGATTTTGACAGTGTTGCAATTGAAGATTGTACGTAGCTTATAGTTCTTGCCAGTGAGATTGAGGAATTTGCGTCCAATGTTAGAATTGACTTTTTTGCTAAATAGAGGTGCTGTTGTACCAATGCATGTCATCGTGTTATCTGTTGGTTGTGGGTGGTTTGTAGTATAGTTTGCATTTCTACCCACTTTCGTCTAAGGCTTTTTGGTATAAGGGTGCCGTTTGGTTGAAGGATGGTTTGGCAGAAGATAAGAAATTGATACTAGCAAAATCATTTATACCAACAACACTATTAGAAGCTAAACGAAAGTACATCATCATTTGGTACTTTTAAAATGATCAATAGGCTGTCAGCCAATACCATTATACCTTTATAATGAAGACATTGTCACCCTCAGGCATTTCAAGTGATGATGCAGGTCGAGCTTCATGAAGAAGGAAACAAAATACACCTGTTCTGGGCTTTGATGCCTAAGCAAAAATAAAACCATTAAATATTAAGAGAAAATACAAAATACCATACAATGAAAAGAATTATATATACATATTTAATATTTCTATCCTTCAATAATGAGACAATGAACTGCTTAAAGGTGATGAAAGATTAGAGATGTCAATGACAATAAGCAATAGTGACCTAAAGATGCAAAAATGCTCTTGCAATGTTCCAGCCCCACTCCTATGCAGTCTACACACAGAGAAGGACAATCCTGTTATCCAGAATAAGATAAACACTATCGGTAGCAAATTTCCAGTGGTACTCACATTACTTCATATGCGTAAAAATGCTGTCATACATAGATCTTAGATAAAAATTTTCCTGTGTAAATGCTAAGTGAATCTGAATTTAATTTTTATCAATCAAGCTAAATATTGATGTGAAATTTGAATTTGAATGTCAATTTTAAATGTCTACATGAAGCTTATTTTCAAACTTTTAACCCCATTGGTCAAAGTCATCTTTTTCACAGAAATGCTGCTATAAAGTTGGACATTTCAAGCTTTCAATATCTATTCAAAATAAACTTAGCATAAGCATAGATTTGATCAAGCTTGATAACAGTATACATAGGCTATATAAGAATATAACTGTCAAGACAAGGGTCTCTTTGAGGCATGTGTCATGAGAACATGTATAAAAGAGACATACATCATAAAGACACAGAAGAACAGAAGTCAAAGTAAATGATTAAGCATTTGAATTAAAATTACACATTATCAGTAAAGTATAGTACCAGAAAATGACTTTTGTGATTTTTTACTTTCAAATATGAACAGAATTCTTGATGATGTGCATGACAATTAAGGCACAAAGATGTTATTTTCACATAAAAATAATATATATATATAAACTTTTCTGCAAATGCACTGGAAGTTTGTTACTTATAAAAAGGAGAATCTTGTCAATAAAAACAATTAATCATAAAAAAAGCTCTTTAAACTACTGCTTTGTAATAATAACTTCATGTTCAAAATGGACCATGTTTTATTGCTAATACTAGATGTGGAAACCTCTAAAAAATTACCAAACTACTACTCTATATAGTATATATAATATAGACAACACAGAATATACGTGTCATAAATCACACCTCTACTTATGGCTGAATGTGTATCAGCATGTGCTCCTGTGTGAACACGCATCAAGACCCATAAAACCCTATGTCTTGACCACTAATGTCCATATCTTTAACTAAAGTACTAAGATTGTGCGACAGGGCACAATGCTAACAGACTACAGACTTCACAAGATATCAAGCTTTCAACATCATACTCTCTATGACTCTATCTACATTCCAGCTGTTGTAGTAATTAGTATACACTAGATAAATATATACCAAAGCATCTGGTGTCTACCACGCAAATATTTACATCTTGTACTCAAGGGTGCAAAAAAAATGACAAACAAATATGAATGAATGGTTTTGGTTTATGACAGCAATGATAATATGTTCTCACAAGAGGGCCACACAACAAAGGTATATCATAAGGTGCCTCGACACAAAACAAACTTGCAAACTTCAGACATAAGCAAATGCTCAGAAAAATCTGTCGTCAAATTACAAAACTTTCATTAATGGTATTGAAAGTCAGCTATACACTTGGGCACGATGAAATAATCAATACATAATCGATCATTTAACATCAATGTTCTTTAACGACTTTATTAACATGTGAACATGTCTTAGTAATAAAAATGTGTACATAGAACAGTCATAGTATACATAAAAGGGCAATATCCTTAGTTAGAAAGTGTAAATCATGATTGTCCCTGAAGCAGGGATATCCACATGCCTAAAAGCTATAAACAATGGCCTAAATCGGGTTGAATCACATATAAGCCAAGCTATTTTTTCAAGACATGCTACTCTAATATTCATAGACCTAACATAATTAGTTTTTTCAGCTGCTTTATGACTCAGACAAGGAACTATGCTGATATGGCTTTAAAACATTTAGGTAGGAAATGCCAAATCATTTGATTATTGTTGTCTCTTTTTAGTACTGATACATAGTCCTGCAGCCGTCTGCCAGAAGTGCCTAATTCCAAACCATTGCTAATGGTTTTACCTATTTCATGTTCAGGCCACATTAGAGAGATGATTAAGTCACATGGGAGTCACCATTTTTGACTTGTTGGTGACAGTGCATATCTGGTTCATTCTGAAGAAGATAAGAGAAGTTTGCAGGCAGTACCCTCCCAGAATTAGTTTCTAGGGCACCCTTCATCCCAGGGCAGAAAGTTGAGGGGATACCATCTACAACCGTAGAATTCACATGGAATTAAACTTTTACCATTACTACCTATACTATGGCGCGCCAGACTGCGAAATACAAAAGTTAAATTAGTGTGAAATTACCAACATGAATGGGTCATCCATCACTAATGACGCAACTGATGGTGATCAACAAAGCCTCGTGACTCTTAATAACTCATTATCATAAATAATCAAGCACGGAATAAACTTTGTTATGAAATCTATAGGCCACGACTGCATGCTGATGAGATTTTGCTTTCGTTTGATCTGACTCTAATTTTTTCGCTGTACAATTTGGTTTCATGCCCAATGCAGTGTACAAATGAGATGAACATCTGCTCTTGTGTGGTTAGGGCGATTAGAATCAATTCTAGTTAAGTACCATTCATTACATGTCCAGCGAGGGAAATAATCATGTTAGTTATGTCAAGAGAACTGTTAAGGAAAACGGCAAAATTTCTTCTTGTTGTTGTAAACCATACTCAAAAACACATCTTAAGATGGATTTGTTCAGTAACAAGCGCACGAACGACTCGTGATAGTCACATCAGCTGATTAGAAGGTCAAGCAAATAAACCTTTGGATTCCACAATGACGACGATAAAACAACCGGCCGTAAAAATACACGAGCAAAGACCAAAAATTACGATAGCTTATCATGATTGTGTGGTAAAGAAAAGGATTTATCAGGACAAACACACTCCTTCCTACGCCCTTGATAAAACTGGGATTCCTAGCTGACTCAGTTATATCAATCCCTCAAATCAGCGTCATTTTCCGAGAACTAACAGTTGGAAGTTCCTCCACGTATCATGACCTTTACAAGTATTTATTGTCAACCCATTCTAAACATATCCCTATTCAGATGACCATTGTACCAAACAAATACTGACAATAAATTTTATCAGCAGAAAACGATAAGAAATGAAGGTCGACTCATGTTATAAGAAACATGATTAAAAAGGATACCCGTGGATGCGAAACCAGCCAGAAAAAAATATTTGGGTATTATAAAAGTACAAATGAAGATCTCTTTAAGTCTACTGCTACAATTTTCATTCCAATATACCATTTTGATCGCTTACCTTGGGTGGTACGTAAAACTCAAGCATGTAACCACCAGGAGCTCTTGACATTACAAGACGACATTTCTGCCAAGCTGGCTCTTCATCACCATTTCCATCGATATTAATAAGCTCATGAACAAAACTTTCTCTCACGATATCATATCCACTGCAGGTTTTCTCTGGCTGATCTAACAATGAGGGCTCATTAGCAGCTATAGAATTCCTGGCCATAACAACGTCAGGCATTTGACTACGGTCAGTGTTAACTCGGTCATGTCCATTGATACTGTTGACGCGATCTGACCTTCCATTACAAACTGGCTGCATGTTCTCTTTGTTGGTCATATCCTGCTTTTTAAAGATATTTTTTAGTCTTATTGATAACTTTCTGCCTCTGTTTTTTGGACTACCTTTCGGGCTATGCGTCCCAGATTGTGAATGCTCAACTGTTGTTTGTGTATTGTTATGAACAGATGAATTCTGTTGCACACGGTTTACACCTCCGTTTTCAAAGAATCGCTGAACTTCACGTTCATACTCGATCATAAATCTTTCCACATATCTCCTCGGTGCTTTGTTGAAAAAATGTACAGAGTTATACATCGGATTTTCGGCAACGAAAATACAGCATCGTCTGGCAAACTCTGTAGCAGCAGCCCTTGAGAACTCCTCGCAGAATTCTTCCCAAAGTGTTCCAGGTAAACGCTGTAGTATACTCTGTCTGAACTGGCTGGTGGCCATAGTGGTGTATACAGGTTACTATGTCCTATCTATGACCTACTCGTGCTCATAATGCATAAAATAAGCAGAAAAAATCTCTGAATTCCTATCTCTGTCCGCTCCTTCTTCGGCTTTGAAGATCTCTTGTCAAGAACAGTCCTTTTTAAATTTCGTTTTGTTGTTTACTGCCGCTGACCGCATGCCAGACAATTCAAAATGGGGGCTCAACAGCGTGACTTTCGATCTCGGCTGGGTCGCCATTATTTGAGTTAAATTAGTTAATTTAGTTAAATTTTTCGTTGATTGATACAGCAATTAAATTGCAATGCAATTTAACCAAAAAATCTTGTGTGAATTTAAAACTCGAGAATAGGAAACAGATGCTAGCATGTGGTAAATAATATCTGGCAATCTATGTATACAAACTTTATCTCTCGGAAAAGCAAAGATCCGTGGGTGAATATTAGACCTACAAGTCATGACGTTTCCTAGATATATGTTGTACCTTGAACATTCAGATATGGATAGACTTTATGATTTAACGATAAATTACAAGTTCCCATATTGTGTGAGATTTACCGTGTTGTTTAACGTCATATGTCTTTTAGAAAAGAGCACAAACAGAAACGCGAGCGGGATTAATTAGAACGAGTATCGCTTTTCAGTCTGGTTTACTGGTGGTGGTATCTTTGTACATTGAAACAGACAGATCAAAGCGAGAATTGGTATAACAGTCGCAAACTATCTTCACGCGAACAATCCTCAATAACACGAGATGATGTGTTTGTCTTTACCAATGAAAGAATAGGGTCTCAACGATGTATTACCAATTACATTGATTTGTAGATGCTTTACCTGTGCATAGTACTGTACATTTAAACATGGCAGTCATTGCTTTCAAATAGAATCTATAGTTTTCTTTCGATAACAAAGATGACTCATTCTGTCACTAATGTATTGTATCCATCCCCTTCTGCTTTCGTCGATGCAAGAAATCAATATCATCAGGCAGACATTACAATATTCAGTATCTTTTCCCTATTTTATATTATATTTTTAATAATAGTTATTGTGGTAATGCTTTCTTTTTGTGTAATAAACGAGGTTGTTAATGGTGAGTTTCCAAAGCGAATATTTTGTTTAGAAAGAAGATAAAAGATATTTTCATTTTCCGATAAAGAAAGTGCTCTGTGGCAAAGTAGCAGAGAAAAAAATTCTTTAGACCCGTCTCCTGGCCCCAGTTGATTTTATCTCTTTTTATTTCGTAACCCGAATTGTCTAAAACGTGATGTGCACTGATTTTAGTTCCGACAAAAATTCTATAAAGGAAATACAACAGAGACATGTCACGTTTATGCATTACAATTCAGAGGTGAGGGAAGCACTTTTAGATTGGAGGGGCCACATCTCCAATGAAGCAGTGTTTTAGTATCACCCGACGGCCCACCATGCAACTAGAAGTAAACAGTGTCTTTAAACAACACTAAACTAAAAAAACTTATATCCGCGGTGTTCATTTGACTTTTCCTTACTTTATCTAATATATATCAAGGAAAAAATATTATTTTTTCAATACTTATTTGGGGCCAAGCCCCTTTGCCTCCGCTTCCACCACCCCTGCATTTTTTGGCAACGGGTTTATTTTTTTGGTATAATGGTTTCGTTTCGATACCAAGGGCTTGAAATTTAGAAATACAGATCAGATTAAATATGATATAAATACAGAAATCAAGATACCGCACTGGTCTTTAAGAAATGATTATGATTAAAAATGGGCACTGGAGTTTATGAATTGGAGTTTTTAGAGGAAGCGTCAGATTACTTGATTTCTTTGCCGTTTAAACTTGACACAGATATGCTCGGCGTGCAAAAAAGAAGAACCGTATAAATTAAAGATTGAAATAAGGGTCGGAAAAAATTGCACGCATTTAATTGTTTCAAAAGTGTCGAAATTTCATAGCTAGTGCACAACTGAGTCATCACAGTTGTACGAGATGGAATTTTGACCTCTTGATTTTTCAATAAATTAATGACTACAAATGGCTTCGTATCTATTTCAGTCTACATCTACAATGTGGAATGACGTTTTAATGCCTAAGCGATACCATTGAGGTATTTTGAAATTCCTTCCGTTGGTAAGTGCTCCTTTAACATCTTTGTGCCCGGTTTATCCAATATCATATTGAATGACATGTACTTTACTCAATACAAGCATTTTGTGGGAGGAGAAATATTTTGAGCCATGATTAGTACTTTATTAAAGGAAAATGCCCTAAATAACTGCCTGAAGAAGGCATTGTTTCACTTGACTTAAAAACAGCATGAATTCTGACACAGTTGAGAACTTTCTCTTTACCAAAAAGGTTACGTCTACCTCACCGAAGTTGAAATAGGTGTTTATGTTGTTGTAGTCTCTAAGACGCGTGAATCTGCGTATTAACGACTTGTCACACCCATGGTTGACGACGTCAACAATGTGATGTTGTTAGCAGATGATATTATCCTACTTAATCTTTGCCTTTGCTGCGCAGCTTGCAAACAGCTTAAATCGGACATCCCAGTTGTTATGCTGGGTCTGCAAACTGCATAGAAGTCTATGGTTCAATAAACCAGGTCAGCACAGTGAGCCATTCCAGAACTGACACGCAAAAAGTGTGTATGATAGGAGTGGAAGACCAACAAAGGAAATGATGCTCTTGACCTTTGCCATCCAAGGACATTCACAGCCCCACGCCTGACACTCTTCTTATTTCTTTTCCTGTCCACAGTTCCCTACTTTTCCCTCCCTCGTCACGTTTATTTGCTGTTTTGCAGTGCGGGAAAACCGGGGCAAATGCAGGTTTGGAGCTCAAATCTGTAGAAATATTTTAAGATTAAATCTGTAGTTTTTCTTACCAATTTCATGGCGCTTCCTTGCGCACTTCATTGATCAATTTGTGATACGGTAACTATTTTTGCGGGAGAAGTTCCGTACCCTACATTTCCGGGGTTACATATCTATCTCTTTCTTTGATTACTTTCTTTTCGTTATTACGTTTATCTGCATTTTTACTGCTACTTTTCAGACTTAATTTTGGGTCCATTTCTCTCTATATGTAACTATCTTTTGCTCCTTCCAATCATTGATATTAGATAATTTTCAGAAAAACAGTTCCCTCCTCGAATAGAGTCTTCTTATTTTATTGACTCTTAAAATCGCACACGAATGATGTTACTTTCATATCACGAAGCCATTGTACTCTCATATTTACCCTTATTTGCAATATGAAGTAGATTAGAGGCTAAGGAAAGGCGGACAGGAATGCAGACGACTCCACTTTTAATAATATTTGAATAAAACACAACAGCGACGCTTGCAAGTGGAAAATCTGTCAAGACCAGCTGATCAGAGTGTGAAAAGAACATATTAAAATTCACCTATACTTGTAACAAGTCGCTCAGAGAAGTAATGGAAAGACCAATTAGCGAAACATATGAAGGCCTTAATTGTATGCATTACACAGTTTCCCAAGATTAATAATTGTCTGAGCTCGTTTTCAATCTGTGCCCGTTTAGATCCGATACAACCTTCTACCGTAGATCGTGTCTTGGATGGATAGATCGGTCTATGGTGATTCTTTCTTAAAGTTGACTCCAAAACTGTACAGATAACGGTTGCAAAAGTGTTTGGAAACTGCATCTTTTATGGCAATGCTAGAGCAATCTAAGCCGTATCGTGTTTGCATTTGTTCAGTCCCTGTCCGATGTAAGATATCACGGCGAGTGTGGAGAGTTGTCAATTATTATTATTTTTACGTGTAAACCGCGGCCATTATGAGACGAGTTACTTGTATTGCATCGTTTGAGTCAACCGTTGATTATTCGGTAGACGTGCTGTGTTTATGGTGTTGATCAAGATTCCTTATATGCCCATCAAACACATCAGACTATGTTATCTGACGTCAGCATCTGACCCCTGACTGAGAAAACTACGGTCAGTGGAATAACAATTCTTTGGATAGCTGTCGTGAGACAGGCTTTGTCTCAGGGAAGCTCTTGCATACCCACTCCCAGTAGAGTTAATGATTAGGCTTCAGTTTATTATGGATGCAACAAAATTTTCTTCTCATATTTTAATGGCTCGTTGCAATGCCTTTTTCCAAGGACGGTTTTTGTACTCACCCTTCGTTTTGACTGACCCTAATTGCCTGCAAAGAGAGCGCGATAGCGTGGCCCTGAAGGACTAATAGTCTGCCGCGCGTGTGCGATGTGTTATTCTCGGCTCTAGAATAAATCTTATCTGGATGAGACGTGTTAGCTTTTGTCCGCAGATTTTCTGCTATCATGAGAATGGGCGCACTTAAAACGAGACTCGGAATTTCCGGAGTGTTACTGGTTTACAATATCAACATTGTTGGTTCTCGTATTCAGCGCGCGTCTGTTAAGAGCTGAGAAATGCGAGTTTTATGCCTAGATGATCACAGTCTTGTGACCAGTTCAATACGAGAAGAGTTTATTGGTCCAAACTGGCGCCAGTGATCTCAAAAATACTTAAGGCCAGCCCATCTTGTGTTACCATCCTGGCATTAACGTCATAGGCCGTTGTAAATGCAGATGACACGCTGTGTTGAAATAATACCTTTCAAGGAAATAGTTAGATGACGTCGATTTTAAATGATGTTTTGGGGTATTTTTCAATGATCAATGCACTGAGACCGGACCAACTGATGATGAACAATACGAAATTGTCTTTGGGATACGTTTTTTGACCTGGATCGCCAATTGTACTGTTGATGTGAAGCTTTCTCGTGGGAATGGGGTATGATAGATCTCACACACCAATATAGAACAGAAATTAATCTATATGGACCGCTCCGTCACGCGTCTCCGACTGACTTATACCTTAACATTCTCATGTTCACCGAGGTACAATGAATTCTAGAAGCTAGTTAAAGATTATCCTGAACAAGTGGCTGCGAGTTCGAATCCACTTCAAAATGCCATGCGCGAGAGAAGGTACAAGACACCCACTCTCAAAGAGCTTTACTAGTACATACGTTAAGTGGCATGGCTGGAACCTACGCTCGATATCGAGTATGCAAGTAGAGCCAAATTCACACTTATATAATTCACAAGATGCTTGCTAACTATGTCCACTGATGTATCCTCGGGCCGACAAGGGTATGGACTACAAACTTTTCAAAGAGTTTACCAAATAGATTAGGATAAATGAACCACAATAAAATTGCAAGGGGTAAATAAAAGTTTTGACCAAACTACACGTGCATCCAACCGAGACCGAGCTATATGTTAACTTGGCAAAGGTAAAGTTATAATTTTGACCATTGAAACTTCAAACTAAGGGTCTGGCGTCTGCAAATCTAACACGTATGTGCAACTAAGTTAATTAGGATTTTGTTTAGCTAACCTTGTGGAAGTAGACAAAACTAAAGAAGCTTAGGTGGTATAATAGCAGCTTCCATATGATAGGACATATGGTGCATTAAAGCATAAGACTATAAATAGATAGGGAAGATTTGGGGATGGGACAGCATCTGTTGAGGTTACTGAACAATCTCTTACAGAAACAGTGTTAAGCAGATAATAGCAGTAAAAAGTGTTCTTGTTCTTTCACTAGAACGTACTTTGTCACGAAGTTGCAAAATAGCTCTAGATGCGAAGTATCTAGGCACAGTCACGTCTTGTAGGCTTGCTCTTAAAGCAGCAAGCGAACGTGGGATTTATTATTCCATTCACCAGAAGTAAAAATAGGTCGGAATAAAGACGAAATCTAAATAATATCATTTGGCAATTACTACCAACGTCCAATTGTTATCGAGAGATGAATGGATCAACGAAAGTCCATCTATCCAGCTATTTGCTCTGAAATCTATTCCTGATGTCAACAACAAGTTGAATAAAGCATCTTGCTATCAAGCACGAAAGCATTGCACCATAACAAAATTCTCCGCAGTGAGTGTATTATACTCGTCGGGTCATCTATGGGCGAGCGCCTTCGCACGCGATACATATTGATGTCATTCTTCTAGTAATACATAAACAAGATGTTTACGAGCATTTGGGCCCTAGAAGTATGTAGTATTTCAATTTTAAAATCGCCGATGTGAGTCCTATCTGTTGATTTGTTGATTCAATAAATACATTAAGAACGCAACTTCGTTTGTCATGATAAAAATAGGGAAGGAGTATGCTGATAATACCGTTTCTTTATCTTCATAGATTGGGGTGTCCATTTTTTCAAATCTTTCCAGATGTTCTTAACTTGTCTTCCCTTCAAAAGTTTGTATTTGGTGTTAGACCAACACTTGCCTCAATGATCAGCTGTGAAGAGCATGAACATGTGAGTAGAGGAAGAGATAACAAAGAAGACACACAACTGTATTATCAAGCTTCCTAGTTTTGCTTGGCCTAGGAGCTGGTAGATACAAAGCCCTTCGTGCCCTACATCATAAGTCAGGGAATGCAACATCTTGGCCTGGTTTTGGGTCGTAATCAGAAGGGAATATGAATTGGTCAGCCCTGGTAAAGGGCTAAGGAGATTTGTATTGTGGTTCAATTTCACTCTATGTCATTGCAATAAAACTAAAAATGCTTATGCAAGCATTATTTGATATACCATGAAACCGTGTAGACATTTCTTTTCGCCAATGACCAGTGGTAAAATGAAATACCATTTTTGGAACTCATTTTAATAGCAAACATAATATGCTGGAGCAAACTTAGTGTTGTGCGAGATTCTTATAATTGCGGCTGTAAGATAGAGCGTTAAAATGTTGTCAGAGCATAAGCAAAAAGACGAAAGATAAACAGGAAAACTTTGAAAAGAAAGAGAGTATTAGATTAGAAAGAATCTCCTACAGTAATAAAGGAACGTTGGTGAAAAAGATTGGAAAGAAGATCCTATGTCGAGTTTATCTAATATTTTATGTAACGTCTTTGATTATTTGTAGGTAATAAAATTTGGTTTATTTTCTATAAAATATTCATTTTCAAACAGGCAACAAAACGAGGATAGTACAACATATAGAATAAGATATGCACTTACAAAAGTAATTTCATTTTTCTCATGAAAGCATCCCAATTGTTCAACAGGATAAGTGTTCTGTTCAGAAACCCTATGTCTTGAACCATGATGCTAACGTTAACTTTGTTCAATCCAAAACAATCCTAGCAAGAACTCAGAGAGCACAAACCTTCACCCTGCCAATTGGGTTAAATGAAACTTTGAAGTTTCTGAATATGTCAATGAGTTGTACTAGCAAATGTTATGGTAATGGGGTTTTCCCCACGAGGTATTCTATTACTAGTTGTGTCTTTATAAAGATATTTACCAATATTTCAGATCGATCCAAAATCTAGGATATGATCTGAGTCAGCACCAACACGAAACAGCGTCCGCAGATTACCAGTATCATGTAAGGATTTCAACACAATACGTACAAAACATTTGTGTTAGTTTCCAAACAGACAGACAAATAACTAAGCAAACAGATAAACGGACATTGGTAAAACACAGACTCTAGGCAGAACATCATTCTGCGCATCTGAGAAGTAATGCTATAAGATGACGCATCCAAATGCACAGCGTTTGTTGGAATAATACACAATTCGCCTTGAAAATTGCTCAAAATTGCTCGACATTGCTTAAGAGACAAACTTAAAAGCTTTCTTCTTCCAGAGTACGAATCGTCAGAAAAGAAGGTATAGATATATAACAACGTTATTATAAGAAACTTGGATCGAAACTAGCTAATGATACACAAGGAAGGAAAAAGAGACAAATAGAAAAAAAACAACACATTATTGGAAGAGTACAAGTGAAAAAACAAACTCTTTCGGCTTTCAGAGTCCTTGTTCTTGTTTTAGGGTAGGCAGACTCCAATGCATTTAAACGGAAAGACAATAGCTGTACCACATATCAGAAAATTTTCGTCCTTATACATTTTTGAGCATTTTAGATTTTCTAGCAAATGTTGGCCTATGACAAAATCACATGTTTTAGCAGTCATTTTCACTCTACAAACACGAGATGGCTATCCAATGGGAGGAATTAATAGATAGTTACCAGGATTTATGGAGGAATGAAAAATTCAAACGCCACTTGCATAGTATCCAGATGCTATTTTGTAAATGTAGCTGCAATACATTAATTTCTACATTAGCGATGTCAGTTCAATGTCATGCCATATTGTTTTATTCTAGACGATTAGAACATCAAATGTTATCCAACATTAAAATGTTTCACATGATGCATAAGTAATCCAATGGATGGAATATAAAACATTACAAACATTCAATGAAGAAGTTGCGGCATTATTCCAGTCCATGCTTATCAATAAACATCACAAATAAAATGACTGAAGATTAAACTTCAATATTAGATAATCTCATTACATGCGCTGTGCTTATCGTAATGTGCTATCTTATTTTAGTCCGTGTTTACGGTTCTTCATACCCAGCATTACCTTGGTCGGTCCTTGTCCTTACTTGGTCCGTGTCCATCTCAGGCTTCTATTAATAGTAAAAAAATTGATTTCGTAAAGCATAGATAATGTAGGAGTATAATGGCAAGCTTAGAATATTGATTTTGATTTCCTGTCTCAGCCCCTTAAGATTAACATTGGTCTACCTCCTACATGAAAATAAATATAGAACGAAAAAATAAATTTCCACAACTCCCTCCCCTGTTTTACTTGCAAAAGCGTGGCAACGTACCGTTCATATATGCTGCTTCGTAGCAGCATACGCATTATTGAAAGCAGCCGATTCTCGTGTCAGTGTTAGGTTATCAACTAGGAAGTCCAGTCTTTATTAGAATAGGCTCCAGTTATCATCATTTAGCAATCTTAAATTTGTATACTGCTAAGGATTTAACTCCTCAATTGTGGCTTGCAAGAAAGTCATCTTATCATTTGGATCACCTGCTACTTTACTAAACCCCAAAAGTGTTCACACGTATTGGTCTCAGCTGCTTTGCTTATGACGGAGGACAATAAAGATGCAAATTAATACCTTTACCTCGCTCCTGGAGGCATCCGTTTACATATTACCTACGCCAAGGAAGTTATGTCTTTACCAGAGTTTGCTTATTTATTTATTTATTTGTTCGTTTGTTGGTTGCCTATTTTGCAAAACCCTCAAAGGTTATGAACGTACTGTTAGAAGATTTTAATCGCATGTTATTTATCGACTGTTTCCAGCTGATCCTTGTTTGAAGATGATCAGGATTAAATCCTAAATTCTGGGGTCCCTTTGAAACTTTTCGTAATAGTACATTCGTAAAAACAAACCTACTGAGGAAAATGTCCTGGGGTAACCCAGTTACTATGTGCTTATTAGTAGAGCTCATAATTCGTAAGGATATCTTCATGACATCACAACTACTGAGGAAATCTTCAAAAGGGTAACCCAATTACCATGTGCCTATAAGTTGAGTCCATAATTGGTAAGGATATCTTCATGACACCACAACTACTGAGGAAATCTTCAAAAGGGTAACCCAATTACCATGTGCCTATTAGTTGAGTCCATAATTGGTAAGGATCTCTTCATGACATCACAACTACTGAGGAAATCTTCCAAAGGTTAACCCAATTACCATGTGCTCATTAGTAGAGTCCATATTTGGTAAAGATACCTTCACTGGGCCGCAACTGCTTAGGATGTCCTCTTGAGGGTAACCCAATTACCATACACCTATTAATAGAGCCCATATTTGATAAGGATATCTTAACTGGACCACAACTAATGAGGAAAGTAGTGGAGAAACATGACGCCTTTTAGTACAAGTCATTTGAATATTCAGAAATTGGAAATTCCACCTAACCGCATTGGCTTGGCAAAGGGATGCACTCTCTGTGTGCTCCCAACTTATCTCTAAGGTTATGTAGCGTTTGTATTTACAAATCGCAATAGGAGCAGAGAGTGTCCAACAGTACGACAGGAGCATTATTATTTATAAAACATTACTGTTTTACTTTATAATGCTGTCTACTATTATCGTGTAGAATATTGGGCAAACAAGGTTTCCTCTTATTTTGTTCAGCATCCGTCAATTTAGTTTCATCAACTTCACTTCATGCTTTTGAAGGGAATAATCAAACGAAAACTTTGTCCTCAAGTTACAAGTTTAATAGAACGACACAGTTAATGGAGTATCATTAAGGAAGTCCTTCCTACCATGCAAGGAATTCTTAAAATCAAAAATAGTACCGAATCCTAAAAATATGCACATAAACGTCCTAGGAATCAACATGATATCCCTAACACAAGTTGCCATAGCATGACGAGTATCGTTACCTTTGCATAAAGTGGAAAACCACCTCAATATGCAGCGCTAATGACAACATAATTCGGAATCATTGACTTGGCTTACAAAGACTCTGCCAAAGCGACTTCAGTTTGTTGGAATCTTCTGCAGAGTTGAAAGGATGAAGTGTCAGGAGAACGAAAATGAGATACACTAATGCCTTTGGGAGAGACTTTGAAATTACAATCAGGATCTGGACACAGCTAGAACAGACGAGACCTTTCTCGGATCTGGCACTCATGCTATTTTATCTACTTAAATGGCTAAAGACGATTAACAAGACTGATGACGGATTTATGTTGAATCTAATTTTTGTACTTACTACACCAAAATCCACAGCTTCCAAGGCATTTGGATGATCGGGTGCATTTGCTGAAGATGCTTTTCAGTGGGCAAAGCCAACTACTGTTCTTACATTTTTCTAGAAGGAAAATTGATATTATCTTTAAAATCCGTAACATGTTATTTTAGAAAAACAGCACGAGGCAGCAATTATAAAAGTGAAACATTGATTTTAACTTTCGAAACATGAAAATGGATACCTTTGAAATAAGTATTTACTGCTATCTAAACAGTACTGAAGTTGCTTGAGGAAGCAAAGCTTGCAACTATGTGTTTATTTTTGTCACATGTGATAACCACTGAGCCTGCAGGAATGAAGACGTCATGGAATCGAGTTAAGAAGAGGAGTGTTCACAACTGTAAGAGCGAATTTTAGGATTTTTCCAGAGGTTTTGGAACTATTTTGAGCAAAATTCCGTGACCAAAGCGAGTAATGTCTTAGATAGGCTTACTCAATACGTACTGACTCTATGATGTTTGTTAGAGTACCTAGTAATCTCTTGAATCACATCCGATCATGAGAAAGAACTGACTTGTAATTGAGGTTAGGCTTTGGGCATAATTAGATGGTTATTACCAACTGATTTGTCAAGGTCATTAAAAATGGTGTTGTCAAGGTGTTTGGCCTTTGAATCTAATGTTTCCATTTGATTTATAAAGAAACTTTACTGCACCCATCTCTGAAGTTTCGAGGATTCTTATTAGTTCATATTCTTTTCAAAATGCACATGTTCATTCGTTACTACGTTCATTTGTCATTGATTAAAATAACTATATTTTATCAACTCGCAGAAAAGGACACCCTCACATGGTCATGTATAAGGTAAAATAATATTGCTTAGCTATAGAAAATATTTCATCCCTTACCGTGGGGAAAATTGCTCCCTATGCAGGAGCTCATCATAAACTAAGTGAACCGTTGTATTCTTGGGAAAGACAAATCAGCTTCTGACATCAGTGTGACAAATAAGGAACTGTAAGCCCCTTATTGGGATCAACCTATAACAGCCGTCATTTAAATTCCTGTGTATTTATAATTTTCAATAATGTAGTGACGGTAGAAACAATTTTTCTCGCCTAGAGAGTCTAGAGAGAGGAAACTAGTCTTATAAGTCACATAAGCCACAAAGCTTGCTACAGATTGCTACCATAGATAAATTACAATAAACACCAGATTATCATTAAAAAAGTTTAACTTGTAATCTTCTCATAAGTTTTGTAGAACTTACTGCATCCGTAGAGTTTATTGAGCAACTTAATATCGGCTTTGCTGAGGTATTTCTTCTTCCCAATGGAAACAAAAGCCTTCTTTGGTTCAATGGTCGCCTTTCCATTTTTAGAAAATGCATACTTGTCATAATGCATGATAGATGCATAATCATATGGTTTATTAAAAGTTGAGGCTGCTGGATGTGTGTATTTTTTGAACTCATCTTCAGTGCCTAGGAAAAATCAGAAAAATGTGTTCTTACTTACTTCTGATGCTAAAAGCGAAACATTAATTTTCATAGAAGAATCTGTGTATAGAAATTACTCGAATACGTAATCTAACAATGCAATCCTCCATAAATTCTCAGTGACGTGGATAAAAGTGGTCTAATTGAGGATCCTTAGGCTCGAAACGCCTCAAACATTATCCAGGAAGCAAGAGAAGCATCATGACTCCATGTGGGTGCTTTTTTCATCGTTTTATGACCCAGTGAATGGTATGTTCGGTCTGTATATGAATTGAACGTGATTTTATTGAAACTCTGCAACTCTAAGGATCGAACACACAAATTAAGCTTTATGAGCAAAAATGCTCTAGCCACTAAAGTACAGGGATGTTGTTTCTCAGAGGATAATTTGGGATGCCATGATTTTTAATGACTCCGTCATTACACTAGCGGTGATCATCGTAGCGGGGGTACTTTCATCAATGGTTCTCAGGTGGTAGTAAATATCCGTGGACACGTATCAAAGGCCACTGCATTTGTTAAAACATAATAATATGCTTTTGTCACACACTTAAGGACAACACAGCTCACAATGGAGAGAAAGATGTTGAGCCTAAGTCAGAGAGAAAGAAAAACAAATGTCTGGATTCGTGAACAAACTAAGATGAAAGATGTCATCCAGAAGATAACAAAAGCTATGAGGAGATGGATAGGACATATGCTGAGACGGAGAGATGGACGATGGTCAGAGAAAGTCATCAACTGGTATCCGAGAGACAGAAAGAGAAGGCGAGGCCGACAGTTCACAAGATGGGAAGATGAGATTAACAAATGGAAAGATCAACCGGGATGGAGGAGGATCACGTGGAATAGACTGGAGTGGATGAACATGACGAAGGCCTTTGCCCAGCAGTGGGATCTCAATGGGCTTGGATAGATAGATAAATGGATAGATAGATAGATAGA
>JANTCA010040804.1:0-19670 GCA_024741275.1 Chironex yamaguchii
TGCAATCCTACTGAAGCGTTGAAGTCGCCCATAAGTATTGTAAGCTCAGCTTTGCTTCTATTTATTTCTTGCTGGATCTCATTATACATATTGTCAACTGAGTCATCAGAGTAACTTGAGGTTTGTGCATATACTTGAATTATTCGGAGTCTGAACTTGTTGATCAGTCAAAGCATTGCTGTTATCACTCTGTCTGAGGTTCCCTTGATGGACATGAGCATGGACTGGATATTTTTGTGAATTAAAAAGCCCACACCACTTTGACTTCCTTGTTTGCCGCAGTAGTGCAAGATGTGACCACTGTTGAGTAGAAGTTCATCTTCCCCCTCTCGCCTTACTTCGCTAAGACCAATAATGTCCCACTTTATCTTTGATAGTTCCATCTCAAGTTTCTCCAATCTGACGTCACTGAGTAATGAACTGTTGTTGTACGTTCCAATTCGTAGTCCAATGGTTTTCTGAGGTCGATTTCCAGGGCAGTGGTCTGTCCTAACCCAGGGATTATTCGCACCCTCTGCTCTTTTCATATTCCCTCTCCTGCCCGAGTGAGATCTGTCAGAGCTGCTGGGGACTGACGGCCGTGGTATAGTTGTAATTACCATGAGAGGAAAAAAGGCTGTACCATCATCATGCTGGCCGTGCGGCTTTTCTGTCATGAGGGGTTGTCTGTCAGTGTAGCCTTCTCTTAGGCTGATTGCTTCCCAGGCTTTGAGCTCAGTCTGCTCATGCAGCATTACTCAACTAACTAGAGCTGGGAGTTCTCCTGAGGACAATCTCCATCCACTACTGCTGCTGCTCAGTAGCTTCACCGTGTTGATTTGTGTAGGGTTTACTCCCTAGGAGCATTGCCTTTATTTGGCTATGGGCTCCCCCCAAACACTTCTGGCAACCTGTCCCTCCTAATCCTGCCTATCTGATTGTGCCACCATCTGATTATGCCACTGTACTGTTCACCAGCACTTTGAGGGGCTTGCCCCGCTGGCACATGATTCACAAGCACTCTAGTGGCATAGATCTAGCTCATGTAACTCGGCTGCCAGAAGAGCAGAGGTAAGGCGCTGGTTGCCACTCCAGTATTCAAGAGCCTGACTCTCGCCTACCGCTGCTCTTGGCCACTATCTAATCAGTCCACATTTGAAAAAAGTGGGCGTGAATTGTTGCAATTCAGCGGTAAATGTCTGATCTTCATCATGAGTGTTGCAAACCAATGAGAGCAAGTCTAGGGTGTTGCAAGCAAATCAAACACGAGTTTTTGAGCAGCCTCATTCAAGTCTTTATTTCGAGAACAGGTCTTGCTCAGGTCTTGATACCAAGAGGGGTATAGTCGTGATTTCCTTGAGTGTGTGCTTCACTGTTTTATGATTAAAAGTCTACGTTTGTAAATAAAGTAAAGGAGAATTGTAAATACAAAATCACAAATATTTTTATGCAAAGACATTCTGAAGAATGAGCCCTATATTTTCGTCAATGCATCACGTCTGCAATTTGCTGGTGCTCAGTTGGTCATGAGCTGCATGGCCACTGCTTTCCCTCTTGACTTTCTTGACATCTTAATGATGTTTTATTGATTTTAAAGTGCAGAACTACTGGGGATGGCAATTGCTTGTATAATGCATGAATTTCCCACGAGAGTCTGTCTATCTATTTGAGATACCTGAGCAGTATTGAGTTATTCCAGAAATCTGCATATTATGACAATCACCGCATTTTCTATGATCAGTGTCTGCATAGTAGAAACATAAACGAAAACACCGTATTTTCTAACATGATATCTCAAGTCGCCTACAATTTGTTTGTTAAAGATGAATGTATCCAAACTGTACTGGAAGAGGCAAAAATAGTTGCAACAAACTTTTCATATTCATCATTTTTGTGTTTAATGGCATTG
This sequence comes from Chironex yamaguchii, assembly GCA_024741275.1. Lineage (NCBI taxonomy): Eukaryota > Metazoa > Cnidaria > Cubozoa > Chirodropida > Chirodropidae > Chironex > Chironex yamaguchii. Next base: position 1,889 of record JANTCA010040804.1, read on the forward strand.
TCTTCTGTTTTTGTTATGTCCATTGAGTCTTTTCATGCTATGGAAGGTAGCACTGCAAATATGTATTGTTCAACAGCACAATCAATCCTCATACTAAAGTCAAATCACAGACTCAAAGTAACAAAATGGACAATTAATTCGCTGGAACTTTAGTATTGATATAACTCTGTTTTGCTGATTTGTTTGCAGTTCTGTTGAAATCAGTGATTTGTGGTTTTGATATAAACTGATATAATCTGCAGACTAAGCTGATCTACTGTGCATATTGACGTTCGATGCTTCCTTCGGATAAGAATGTTATGGACAGTACTGCTATTGTATATTATGAAGTTGAATGCCCGGAATATCAAAGGTAAAGTATGTACTATGTAAGAATTTTATACATAGGCGTGGTCGCCTCCATTTTCTGGGGGTCCACCCTAGATGCAACCGACTCGCAAAACTCAGATTTTTTCCTGAATCCGCCCATGGCTTCATTTTAACACGAAAAATGAAGCTGGTGCATAAAGCTATATACTGTGGGTCCCAATTGGATGCAAAATCACATGTATCTGCATCTTGGCAGACCCGAGCAGCAAGTTCTTTAATGGCTTTGCTTATGTCACTCCAAAATTTGAAACATTCTCTGAAGATTAATCCTTTAGGGTCGATTTTGATCTTCCATGTCGTACATTGAGAGGTCGTTAACGTCTCTCGGCAGTGACTGCTGCTTGGCCAGATTGACCAGTAGCTTGAAAGTCGTAGCTGCCTGGTTAGTCAGGTACACTTGGAATATTCATTGATCTATAACAGAATGAGTTCCAACAAATGTGCAAAACTGAGCATAGTAGTCAGTCCAAAGTCCCAAAGTAGGATCAAATGGGTTAAAGGTCGGAGTGGAAGCAGCCATAGTGATGGTAGCCGAAACTTGGGCTGGAGCAGATCCTGGACTAAATCTTTCCAGGAGATGCTCCGTTTGGGTATGGTCATCTTTCCGTTGCTGTTCCATCCTATCTTACCTGTTGTCCCTGTATGCACCTCTGGTCACGAGTCCGCTGCTCCCGCATCATCTTCCTCTGCTCTTGCATCATCATCATGATCTCCTTAAAGTCAGCCACTATTGCTCTTGGTCAGTCCGTTTGGATGTAATAACTGACAAACGGAGAATTGTTGAGCACTAGGAAGAATACTTTAGTGGTGTCCGCCCCTCTACCATGAGGGAGGAGGCAATCGCAAGCCTTCCACAGGTCCCAACAAATTACTATCTTGCTGATCCCCACACTGACGCCGAAGTAGAAAAGACTTTGTAGTGTCTCTAAAGTGGCAAGGCACCTGGCGCTGACTCAATCCTAGCAGAGATCTACACCGATGGTGGCCCGGTGGTGATCAGTAAACTTGCCACATTGTTCCAGTCCATGTGGATTCCAAAACGTCTCGCACTGGTGGAAACTTGAGGCAAAAAGCGAAGTAAAAGTGGAATAGCCCGTGACTTCCTCTTTGCTGATGACTGTGCATTGAATGCAAATACTCAGTTAGAAATGCAGGAAAGTATGGATCACTTTGTCAAGGCATTTGACGACTTTGATCTCATCGTAAGTACAAAGAAGACCGAGGTTGATGCACCAGCAAACCTAAGGCGTTCCATACCTTGTACCAGCCATTACAGTCATTGGTGAGACGCTGCAGGTGGCAGACTTTTGTGGCCGATTTGTGTACCTCGGCAGCACACTGTCAAGTTCCATCAACATCAAAGAAAAAGTTACTCACAGAATAGCTAGGGCTAGCTCAGCTTTTGGCAGGCTGCGAGACGGAGTCTGGGAACAGATAGGAGTCAGCCTGCAGGAAAAACTCAAATGTATACTATGCAGTGGTTCTGCCCTACTTGTTGTGCACCTACGAAAATTGTAACGTCTGCAGGGGTCACTCCAGACAGCTCAACTCCTTCCATATGCGATGCCTTAGAAAGCCACCGCATATCAAATGGCAGAAAAAGTGCTATACTCTGAGGTATTCCGGACGACAAACGTGAAGAGCGTTCACGCAAGCCTTCCCAGCTCAATTGGGCAGGCCATGTGTGCCACATGTCTGATAATCGCCTCACCAAAGTGACACTTATACGGAGAGGTGAATGAAGGGAAGCACTCCCATGGTTGACAGAAAAGGTCCTTTAAAGACACCTTAAATGGTTTCATGAAGTGTTGCAATATTGACCCTGCCAGATGGGAAGAGATAGCCCAGAACAAATCTGGATGGTGTACCCTATTCCATTTTGGGGTGGCAAGATACGAGGCAAAGCAACTAGAGTAGCAGGAGCATCAGGGGCGGAAGAGCTGTGCAAAAGCCACCACAAAGCCTGGCTCACTCTCGACACTGGCCTGCCTGCACAGCAAGAGACAGTTTCTAGAGAAGATGGGCCTGATCAGCCATCTTTGGATGTATCCCAACCAATGACATTGAAGTCGTGGTCATTATCACTGCCATGGGGGAATATCAATTAGTAATGCTGTTTATATTGGTCCATCTTGATGAATAATGGCGACATCCTGCATCTCTAGCACCATTTTGGGAGCCTTTTGAAAATTTTCCCTGTAGTCCAAACGTCTTAAAAAATGCTCTGTTTCACGTGCAGACGTCTATCTTGAAACAAACCTATGCTTAATGCTTAACAGATTTAATTAAGAAAGCAGCAAGAAAAGAAGTCAAAGATCTAGTGGATCAATTTTACAAGTTTCAAGATATCTTATAAAATCTTTTTGGATTGATCAAATAAGTTCCTTGGTTGCTCCTTGATTATTATGTCACTTAAATTCTTTGGAGGGTGTTTAATAAATTCAAACAAATCTACAATGGCTTTCCAATAGACAGCTACGTATTTCCTTCCAGCACTTCTTCTCTTCATTAACCTTCTTCTAACATTGGTAATCAATACTGGAATGTTTTTCACATGTCACCTCAAGATCTTTACACTTTACATAGTTTGTAATGTGCATGGTATTCTGCTGGTGAAATTTGACTTTATTGTAGGTTTTTGCCAATGACCTTGATAGCCCATTTTGGGTGGCTGACTATAGAATGTGCTTAAGATTGTGGGATTTTGTTAATCAAACAACATGGAAAAAAGAAGTGTTTTTACATCAATCGCTCAAAACAAACGAGTCCATATTGATTTGCCATTTCGCATTATTCTCATATGTAGCCTTACTAGAAGGCTCTATTCTTTTGGTTCCTTAGGAACCTACAATACATGGATTTGATGTGTGATCTATGGCAGCAATTTCATTTCTGTCTTCGTTGTTAAATCTTTTGGCAACATTATTTCCTCCCAGGTAACCTGTTTCCTGACATTCCCATTTCAAAGCAGGATCTTCTTTTTTCTCAAGGCCATGCATTTCTGTTTGGTTAGCCATGATTGAAGGGATGTTTTCAATTGTTGTTCCAGTGTTCTGTGATTAATCTACTGTCCTTCTACATCAGTTAAAGGCAGCACTCACCCCTCTTAGTTTTCTGGTATATTGCTTTCCGTAACTTCCCCTCAACCAAGCTGCTGAAAAGGTTTTGTTTGTTTTGATTCATTTGCCAATTTCTTTCGCTCTTCTTTTTGCTCAGCAGCTACAGGCTGAAAACTTTTCTTCATTTTCAACTGTTCGCTCAGATATAACACTAGCTCACAACTAAGCAGAGCAGCAAATACCATTGGCTATACCGACTTAACTATGTAGAGACCGACGTCACTATGCAGTCGTTAACATTTAACAGAAGGATTTTTACATATAAATGATGACAGACATGTGACAGTTTTTGTCTCTTGGGGGTTTTCTTTTGGAAAATTGCTACATTCTTTTGCTATTAAAAACATCTTTTCTGAATCATGTCGTTTTTACAACACTGGGGCAACTTGCCCCCCTACCCCCATCTGGGTAGTCCCGCTTCAAGCAACGTTTACCCAAGAAAATCTGGAGTGTATCATGCTACTGAGCATGGAGAATGACTTGCTTAACAGGGCATAATATTATGAAACTACAATAAGAGTAGCCCAGACTTCAAGTGAATTTAAAAGACTTCTAACCTTAAGAATGCAAAACTTTTTTTGAAAGTATTTATATTTTTTAGACAAACAGGCTGCTTTAAAATGATGACAAAATTGTACTTGTTTTCTCTTGTGTGCAATCTTCTCAGAAAATTTCATTGTGTCATTGATTTTTTAAGATATTTATTGCTTCTCTTTGTCTTTTCTCACTAGTTGCTTTACTGGTTAGGTCGATATTTACGGCTTCCCATGATAAATGGGTCCCCTTGTCATCAGATTTTCCTAGCCCTAATCTTGGAGACACAACGCAACTGCCTCTGATGCAAAGCCACAAGAGCATGTTAACCAAGCAAAGTGCCAATATAGTGACAAGTACGTAACGGTGCGTTTTGACGTTTGGTATTAAACTAATCGTCCTTCCAATTTATGTATAATAAGAACTAAGATGCATGTCGAAGTTCTGGCATGTTCTACTTGAAAACACCTGAATTGATAATGAGGACGGCATATCCATAACTGGCATCATGCCCACAGATGTAATAACGATGATCCATGTAATAATGATGGTCTTTGATATAATTTTGGGGAAGTTTTGGGTCCAGAAGCATGGTGGTGGGGGTGGCCATGGGAGTCAACGTCACCCTGTCGTGAGATTTTGTTGGATTTCTCTAAAGATTTCCAACACAACTGTCTTTTCCAATGTTTGTAAAACAATTTAATTCAACTTTTTACTTCATTCCAACTATGTCACGTGCATTTCTCTTAAGTTTCTTAATCTGACTGCAAGTGCTAAAAATATTCATAGATTAAATTAAACTGGCAAAAATATATAGCATAAATGTTGACTGCATAACAGATTTATCTCATGCTCTCTTGACGTATATTGTATTTAGATTTGTTAGTGATATCAAGGTATAAATAAATGAAACAGAGTAGGATGTAGTTAATAAGGTACCTTTGCTCGATAATTAATATTGAGGCAAACTCTGAAATGGAAGTTAAACAACGAATAGAAATGGCGACTGCACAGCTAGCTAAATACGATCTTGAACACTTGTAACGTTAGAATGAGAGTCAAACTAAATCTTCTACATTCCTTAGTAATAGCAATGGAAGGAAGCTACAATGGTTTGGCCACACATGAAGAAAGACAGTATCTTTAGCAAACACCATAACGAATTGAGAAGTTGAGGGTATGAGATAAGGCCTGGAAAGAACTGAGCTGGTGATTTGAAAGCGGGGACCATGAAAAGTGTTGAGGATTGCATTAGAGAAGGAGAACTGTGGAAGAAGAATGCAAAGAAAGACTAGTGACCCAACGATCAGACATGGTTACGGAAAAACCAAACCGAAACGATTGTTCTCCAGACATTTGTGAGTAGCTAATTTCAGAATTTTCAAAAAGAATTAAGGAAAAGGAAAATCTAACCAGTCTAATAGAACAGTTTTAAAATGGAGAATCAGTAATGAGAGGGAAGTACGTAGAGTGAAATCGTTGACTCAAAAGGAGGATGCCTTTACATTTGGCCGTTTGATCACGTTTACAACCATGTCATTATCGAGGCCTGCTTTGTATCTGTGATGGCAAAATCATTGTGTAGTACTTTAGAGAAATTGTACAGCTTTTTTCTCAATCAATTACAACCTTGTGTACTTAAAGAGAAATAAAACTTAGCTACTTTCATGTTGCAATTGATCTGTACCACAAGAGGATTGTCTCATCAAAAGGTCTTAGAAAAATTCTTCTTTGCGAAAGATAGCAAATTATTTGATTTTTTATTCATACTCTGAAAAAGTGCTGGTCAAGAGTTTACTGTAATGAAACTGTCACTGATGCCAAAGGAGTAGGAGATAAACTTGTCTCATTCCAGACTGAACTGACCGTGCATGTCTTTTCCAACTTTATAATTATTAATCAAGCATCATCTATTTAAAAGTCTGAATGTGTCAACATTCTTACCACTGTTTGACGGGATGGCACAGCACAAGCAAAGTTAAGAAAAGTTTGCAGTAAAGTTAGTCAGGTTCACGGATCTCATGTCTAGGTTAACATTTTCGAAGCATAGGCACGTTCTCGCAGATTTTGAATTACTTAATCCAGAGATCATTGATACTAAAAGGAGTTCCCAGGTAAAGCATTTACGAAACGGACAAAGTGATATCAAAGCCTTCACGCAGAAATGCTCAAGGTTTAATACTGTCTGTTTGATCCCATTTATTGTGGTCGGAAGCAGTCCTCACTAGCCTGACTACATCAAATGCAGACTTCCCTGTTTCTCGATGGCTTTGAAGTATTGACGAAATTCTACTTGCAAGCAGCTTGTCCAAGCGTATTTCTATTGTACAAGGTACCAGTTATACTTCTGATATCGATCTACAAAGTAGATCTAATAACAGACAAGAACAAAAAACAACAAACTCATTTGCAAACTTGAAAATACATTGCAAAAAAAGTGATAATGTAAATCAAAAGTACTCATAAGCACTTTCAAAAAGTTTCATTCCATTTTGTTGAGAGAGACTGCATGCGGTGAATTTAGTTCTTTGTAATGAATGGTTGATGTGTAGTTAAAGCACTGATTTATAAATAATTAAAACATTAACCTAATTGATTTTTGAATTATTTTAAGGCAATCTATTTTTGCCCACGCTTAGTTACCAACAGCGTAGTGGATTTTCCAACACACACCTCTCCTTGGCTCCACCCTAAGGGTCAAACATGATCCGTGACGTCGAGCACGCATCCTTAGTCACAGCTCGGGTTGACCAACGTCTGGTACTCGGAGCACCTCCGACACGATTGGCTATCTTAATGGCTTCTCTCTCATTCCTAGCACCTATCTCCTTTTTGCTTCTTCCACATATCTTTCTTTTGTTTCACTCTCACTCTCCTCATCAAAAACCATTGTATCATTAGTGCTATGCCAGAGGATCCGTAAGACTTCCGTTGAATCTCTTTAGGACTCCTTTGTGTAAGTGCACTCTTCGTGTAAGTTATCCTATTTTTCAACTCCTTTTCTTGTTATTTTGCAAGTTGCTCTTGAATGTCCTTGTCATTGGTCTTCCATTTCTAAGCCTGGTTCCTAACTCTAACGTTCTCTGTTTTCTTTTGCTATAAAGGTCAAAAGCTCCATTCCTATTCTACCAGTAAGTTACCAACAGACCATTCATTAAAAATCCTTGAATCATGGCTCTCACAAAATGGATCATCATCTTAGTAACTCTCAAAGTGATGATCTATAACTGGGTTTAACTAGAATGATGAGCTGGATACACAAATTATTCAGCTTGGTTAAGTCTGTAAATAACAACGTCGGGTTCATTGTCATTCATATTCCTCGCCCTCAAAAACCTAAGGAAGTGTCTGTCTTCAGGATCAATCTCAATGTTTAAAAATACCTTTTCAATGTCACCCAGAATCACAATTTTATTTGTTCTTCATCTCAAGAGTATGTCAAACATCAAAGGTGTGAAATGCAGGACCTTTGTGCAAAAGATCATATAATGAAACACTAGTACACTTGTCTCTACATGAAGCATGATATAGAATCCTTGCCTGTGAATTCTCAACTTTTTCTCTTATGACTACGTGATTTATTGAGGAGAGAACCAAGGGGAATTTAAAAGCCCTCAGTTAACAATATTAAAAATTCCAAGTATCAAATTCAAAGAGGTAACTGATAGCCATTTAAATTTATCTAACAATTTAATTTATTTCTCCAGTGTTTGAAATCTTATTTGTGGCCAGTTTTTAACAGTACCAATATCAAGTTGGATGTTCATTTTCCTTTCGTGGATTGCAATCGAATAAAGACGATAGATAAAAGTAGTTGATGACATTCATTTATTCACTTGCATGTGAATTTCTTATACCACGTTTACATTAGGTTGTCTGTACGTTACGCGAGTCGAGGTAATTTACAAAAACACGATTTACTAACATTTTGTCAACTCGTGCTCTCAACTCAAAATGCCTTTTTAGTCGCACTACAAATACGTAGTTCGAAAAGAAGAGGGACGTGCACTAACTCTCGTGCAATAAATTAAATTTAATAAATTACAACTGCACCCTTATACCTAGAGATTATATTTCTGTTCACATATACAGTTGAGCTACAAGTAACCAAAGCGACAAAAGCAACTGGGGAAAGAAAGATACGTAATATTTGAGCAGATATGGATTGTCACTTGAAAATCCTCCGAATCAAAGATATAAGTTGTTAATGCTGCTTTATGAAAACCATTTATTTCTGAAATATCATTTTTACGCCACTATTGTAGCAGTTCAGCAATGTCTTGCCTTGGGTAGCGTCAGGGTAAAGCGTAGGGAAGCTACAGCTAACCATTGCAGGAATTTGCAAAGGTTAAAAGTGCTTATACAGGTTAATAGCTGATTTATAAGGGATCTGTGCTTTGAAGTAAAATTTCTTCCTAACATTATGTCACATAGTAGTACAAATTTGGACTTGTTAAGTAAACAAAGGGCATTCATCGTTGCTAATAATCAAAGCTGAAATCACTTTCATTATAAATGATATACCCAGTTGGAGAAGTCGGTACAAACAATTCATGGCCTCATCGTCGTTACCTACGCTAACAAAGCACCAGTTTGGTTAACATCACAGCTTTTTGCTCGATTGCTGCTACTACTTTTATTTCCCATTATAGTCGTATAGTTCTGCGCGCACTTTAGCCTGAAACTCTATGACTAAATGATTTTTGCCTGAATACCAGGAACCATTTTCTTGCCTCGCCTTAGCCCAAGGAAAAGAAATTGTGGTTGATATCAAATGCAACAATGCTCCACCATTAACGACAATCGTCCTGACGATGGAAAGAAGGAAGCAGGTCAAAATCGCTGATAAAATTTCTGCAAAAGCATTGGCAAAAGCATCATATAAAGTTGAATTAAACAAGGCTTTCCTGTTCTGGATTTTATTCGACTTTGCTACATGATTTGATGACAATACTTATGCAAACCAATGAACAGGGCTACAATAAGTCTATCTAGCTCTTCAGGGGCATAAATGCTTTGTCAAATACGGAATAAGGACTATGGTCTTTGAATTAAACATAACGGCATCAGAGAAACTCTAAATTATTCATTGTGCCGCATGCCGAACTATTATACTTCTTGTATTCAATACATTTTATTCAAGGCCGGCATAAGATAAGCAGTTTGAGCTGTGAGCATGCTGCTAGCAGGCTTTAGCTCACAATCAATAAGTCCCCCAAATAACACTGATTTAAACTGCTTTGATTACGCGTTCCACAAAGGCTAACCCATTTTTGAACACATATGTTAACACATAGGACTACTTGTCAGTCCGATAGATAGACTCCTTGTGAAACATAACTTCTGAATACATAGGGACCAGCGGTGTACCGTAGAGTACCTACATGCTACAAATGAGACCCATCACGTTATAATGTATACACAAAAATTGATAAATGACTGTCATGTTGAACGGTCAGTCTAACAAAAAACTGAAGAATAATACAGGGATTGTAATTGATGTCGACTTGATTTTCTCTTAAAAGAAAAAAAATGAAAGAAAAAATTTCACTAGGGGCCTTATCATGTCCAGAAAAGCCCTATTGCCAAAAACGAAACGTGCAAATAAGCAAGCAAAAGCTTAACGGTTAATTTCATGTTAAGTTCTGGCTTCCATTTTTGTGTTAAGTTAATTTTTAAGAGCTAAATTCTAAGATTGGGCCTTCGACTGTTTCTTACTAGCCTTTCACTGGACGTTTGTTAGAGAAAATTCTTCTTGCCTACTGGATCCCTGTTGATTTTTGACACTGTTTATTTGCCCTTGGTTGTTAAAACGGCCAAGCTTAAGTAAGACAAACATTTCTTGAGAACCAATATTCCAGACAGCAACAAAACGCTGGAGAAGGAGATTATTGGCTTTGGTATAAAAAGCAGGGCAATATTAAGGATTTGCAGTATGTGGAAATACTACAGGTCATTCATTTATTGCTATATTTATATAGAAGTGGACACGGTGACCACATTGCCTCTGGTATCAAGTACTGCAACACTTTTTTGTGAGTCTATCAACTTACCTAAAAATGTTGCAAGCTAATTGTTACCTGCGCAAATACTAAGCAAAAACGATCAAAGATACAGAAAGATTGTTCTATCAAAGCAACAGCTTAAGTTGAAATATATAATTTAGCCTTCGTTGTATTCACTTGGATGAATGACCAAATTGGAAGTAATGACATATCTCGTCTCTTTCTTACAATTGATGTATTGTCTGGTGCAGTCTCTACTGCCTTTAACTATGCCACACATTGTTCTGCTGCCAACTACTTGGTACATCTAACAACATAGTCATATGTTTCTGAAATGGGAGGAAATATGCAAGGACTTCGTTTCTCGCGTGCAATGATGAAGTCATGTCTATAAATAGTGAAAGTTGTTTACTTTCAGTAGATGTCTCACCGTGGACTTCATGCTTACTGCTTTTACGAAGTAATGTTACTTTTGACAGAGGTCATTCCTATAAAGATGATAGCGAAAAGGTGCTATTCAGTCAATTTAATATTCGGAAACTTTAAAACATCTTACTTCAAAGAATAACACAAATTTTATACCACCTTCAACCTCTTCAGCTTTTATTTTGAAGCAATCATCCATTAAAGCCATCATTACAGATCGATGATACTTTTGTTTGAAAGAAACAGTGTCCTAGAAAAGATAAAATGATACTGCAAAAAATGAATAAGCCGTTTTGCAGCTAAAATAAGCTGCATTTTGCGCCATTCAACAACAGAAACGGTGTTCAATATAAGAACTGCTAAATTGGCATCAACGTCGTTGAAAACATAAAAATACAAACGGAAACATAGCTATTATCGAGGACGGCTTCGTTGCGCTGTACCACGTAAAAGTGGACGCACTGATCTCTGAAGCACTAGTCAAACCGCTACGATAGTTACTAATTTTATAACCGCTATCATCACTAATCAATAATTAAGCCTTTTCGCAAATGCAGTACAAATCAGCAGTCTTTGATCAGACAGTCTGAATAAGGAGCATGGACATAATTATTGATCAGTTATGAAACGCCGAAGTATAGATAACCATGTCTTTACAGCAATATGAATTTTATCTTGTATTTATCCAGTATATTTGATTGCGACATTCACCAAAGCTGATTGAACTATGCTTAATGATTTGATATTTCACCATTCTATATTACAGATTGTATTTGGGAGTTACTGCTACCAAGTCAATTCTGTGCTATAACACAACTGACAAACCTGCCAAAAATTTATGGAACAATTTAGACTTGCTCGACAAGAAAGGTCAATAGATATAGATTATCCTTCTCTGTTCAAACAAGGCAAGTCATCCTCTTAACTGGGCAAACATTAAAACTAGTAAATCATTTTCGAGCAGATTACTCTAGTTGTCTTGAGAACCAGGTACAATCTCCTTACGCCACGTGGATACGACGATATTCTCTTTTAAATAACGAATATCAACTGCTGTTTTCAATTTGTGCTGGCTCTAGAGAAAACATAAAAGACGGTGATCTAGCAATCTGGTAAACTAATCGATATAAAACTACTATCGCTATGTTTGATGTGGAAACGACTGTTTCCGTGATTTTCAGCATTTTGCTTAAGAAGTTAAAAAACTTTCTCTTTTTCTAATAATTTATCAGTTGCTAAATGTAGAGCATTGGGCGGCAAAGAATCCATATTCAATACCAAGAGACTGAAGTCATAGATAAATGTGCTTTTAAATGAAAGTAATGACATTCAAGAGTGGAATAAGTCAGCTTCTACAATAAGATATAGAGCATAGCAAAACCAAGACTGGGTCGAAATCGCGCGATCCAAGGTCTTTTTCAAATCCTAAATCCTGAAACTGAAAATGGTAAAACGAAACAAATCTTCAAGTGTAAAGCATATGTAGTAGGTAACCTTCGATCTCAGAAGATCATGGTGTACGCATTAAATAAAGCCTTAGTCCTGATGAGTCCGGATATGGCTAAACAGTCCAATTTTTGAACGGCAATGCTTGTTGCAGTGTTCACAAATAAATGCATCATTGTTCATATCGAAGTTTGTAAATGGCTGCTTTCTTCTTTTGCTACTCTCCTCTTTTCTTTGTACAGCATATATGTATTTAAATAAATACAAATTGACAAATTTATCGTAAAACAGCTTTTTAATGTAGTTGAGCTGGCAAAAGCACTCCGCACTCCTAAAACACTGTCATTTATTGTAAAAACAAGCCAAGAAACTGATTTGAAAAATTTTGATGGTATGGAATAAAGATAAGGACGAACTTCTAATAGAATTATGACTTCTTTGGAGACCGAAACTTTAATATTTTTTTTGTTCATTCGAGGTATGTTGTATACTGAGCCAGTAAACCAGTACGATTACCTACAATATCGAATACATGCATATGCGTCAAAGTACGATCGTCAAAAAACTAATTAGGTAGCTGGCACAATTCATCTTGAGACCTGTAGGTAACTAGGTTGTACTGGTTCTACCAATTCAATTACAAAAAGCCTTTAAAAATTGTGTTATATATTTAGAAAAATGGTGTGTGGAATTGTTGTCATTATTGATGTAGCTCTTTTAATCGTGTGGGACGCACATCTTTACCATTGTATCCTTCTCTTCAGTTTTAACTCAATTCAGTTCCAGTCACCTTACTTAAAGAGAAACACAAACAAAAGATTTAATTTTATTACAGTTATTATTAAATTTGAACATGATAGATTTCTGATACTGTTGTAACAGGAAATTTCTTATTAAGGAGCCCTCTCGGTAGTAAAGCAAATTAAGGACAAAACAGCTATAATCCTCGAATTGAATTCTGTGTTTCGCTCGTATATCAATAATACAGCCTTTAGAATTTTATATATTAAAATGAGCGTGCATTTCACAAAAGTAAGCCATGGATGAAGGTAAGCGATATTGACCAGTTTTTAGGATCATAGAACGTTCAAGGTATACTGTCTGAATTTTGTTACAGAGAAAACTAACTATGGTGTTATGTGCTTATAAATCACTTTGATATTTACAAAACATTTTAACAAGAGCTGACATTTATCCTCCTAATTGATTCAAGCCTATGAAGTCTACCAATGACAAAAGGTAACTCTTGAGACTCATGGATACCACTAGTTTCTCAAGGCTTTGCGGGTTATCAGTTACATTACACGGTAAGGTAGATAATGTTAAGTACCTCTTTCTACACAACCTTTCTCTACTTTTACTTGAATGCAAGACATGTGCTCAAAAGGGAGGAAAACTCTGACAAGTTTTGTTCAATCATTTCAGGTAAACACTCTAAAAAGAGGTAACTTTAGGAAAAAACTGGGCACTCCTTAAAAATGTTTCGTCTCAAAATCTAAGAAAATATCAAAAAATACGTACATATTGATTGTCCACTCAATGATTATGAAAATACAATAGCAGTATATGAAAGTACTTAAGTGATGACCTCATAAAAATCTATTTTTGGAATTTCGGGAATTAAGACACATATTAAAACAAAGTATCTTCTAACCACAGAATAAAGATCGATCAGAAGGTTCACTTCAGTCGGTTCGATGTTTGATGCATTCCAATTTTCCCATTGTCTCCACTATGGCTGAACATGCAAACGAGGCTCAGTAAGAAGCGGTGTATCTGGACAGATGTAAACACTAGAGGATTCACTCAAATGTTACACTTTATGTTACATCAAGTTAAAATATTGTAATATTTGGAAACTAAAACTGAGCTTAGTGCTGGGCGAAGAAGTGTGATGTCCTGTTATTTGTAAGCCTTTTGGTGCTACGTATGAACAAAACATCGTACGTTTTAAGTTAGTTTGTTTTTAAAATTTTTCGATTGTTTTTTAGCTTTACCATACTAAGTTTGGCACTCGGTATAAGGTCATTTATTAACATATTAGGGCTTCTTATACTACTATGAAAGAGATTATTGCTTCCTTCGTCATGTTGTTTCGTGCAAACTGCCCATTGCTTTAAATACTGTTGTCTACATTAACCCATTATAAGCACATTTTTGTATATATTGTCATTAATGTTTCGGGAGTTTTTGTAACATTTCCTATTTGATGTTGAACTGTAAATTGCTGTTTAGTATGTTAGTATTTGCCAATTTTTTTTATAGGACCTAAAGCAAATGATACTGTAGTTATCCTAAAGCTGTAGGCATAAATTCTAGAAATGTCATGTACATAACTAATTATACACTCTAACACTAAATTAGGTGATGTGTAGTGGACACTTCAATACTCAGTTTTTGATTGGTAATAATGTGGTAACTTGTAGATATTGGTAGTAGATAAATGCAAACGTATGTGAATACTTTGTGGTTTGTTGGTGGCTTTTAAAAAAGCCGTTTTATTGTGTGTCTTTGAAGAGGAGATCATTGTTACACTTGTTACTTCTGGACTTGTCTTTGCTTCAGAATCGATATGATGCTGGCATTGAACTTGTTCCTTTACTTTTTAGAGCTTGTGAAAATCTATGAACAGAACATAACATTGAAATGGAAATTAGGATTTTAATAAAGGAAGGTTCAAAATAATAGCTGCTACCCAATTTGTTTTTTATAAAGTTACATTCTCGATGCATACTATAATTTCTTGTTACAGACCAATGAACCTGAATTCTTAACATCAAGTGGAGTGTGTTATTGTTGTCTTAGAGATGATAAATACACCCATAGGTATAAATGGAAACTTATTATGAAAAGGGATCAGGTCATACAATTAAATGGCCATCATGACCTCAATTTAAGTTGGGTAAAAAGTATGTGTAAGAAATATTAACATACCACAACATGAAACATTGCAATCTCCATTTCACAGTGACATGTCAGTACTGATGACACATAGTAGGTGACAGTAATCCAACGTAGGAGTTGAAACACCATCAAAGCATTCATAAGCTTATATTTACAAGTGAGCAATCTTTATTTATTTCCTGTTTTTCCGTGGAGTTGATGTCTGTCTCCTATTTGCATACTTGACAGCATAGTGTTTTCTCATCCTTACAAACAGTTTATGCAAATAAGTCCAAGGAAAGTTACTGCAGCCAGTAGGAAGTGGCACCCTTTGCATGTCAGACAGAAGCTTCTTATCAACATACTTTTCTTTGCAGAAAACAGTAAAAGTTCTGACAAATATATTTTCAAGTTTTGTAATAAAAGTAATGACATCTGATGAAGGGGCAGTGAGGCCTCCAACAGTACCTTTCATATTATTGTATACTTTGAAGTTACAGAAATACCTTTTGCTGCCGTCTAGCAAAACATTTACCAGTAGTGACCTGCATGCATTACACGAGTGTACTTGAAAACACTTGTGTAGCAGATACCCAGCCACGTATGCAATTGCATTATCTCTCATGAGATTTTGCTGAACATCATGACTTTGATAATCTGTGTGCCCAATTTGTGATTCTCGTACACTAGGGGAGAGAACAAGCGGCTGTGAAGCATTTCTGTTCATATTCGATTGTGCTAGAAGAAAGTCAGAATCATCTGAACAGTTACCGGACAAGGAGATTCGAATAAAAAAGTTTTCTAAATGCCCTTGAGAACAGTATTGGTGTGGGGTTATCACAATTTCCACCCTGATTTCTTATGAAGCGAAAGAAATTATCCAGGGGATCTTGATTAGGTCTTCTTGTCAAGAGAAATTTGAATGAATGGTGGTCCACAAGTCTTTTCTAGAGTAACAGTAGTGCTTTTAGAGATATGCACTAACCCTTGAGACACTTAAGGCGTGAAGTAACACCAGTTCCATCCGATTTTGAAACTTTGATGTTACTTATAAATTCAATGGCCTCCGATAAGAAAGAAGTATGTACACTGTTATGTGTAATTGCTGAACAATACTCCTTTGTTGTATGTACTGCACTACTGTTGCAGGAGTCAGACAATTTGTCAAAGAACAACAAAAATTCTGCTGTACCTTATGCAGAAGGTGAGAGACCTCCTAAAGTGACATAGGTATTTAATGATGCAGCAACAGTATTACTAAAACCCTGTGCAGCATATTTAACTTTCATTTTTGAGAAGGTGGTCGGATTTAAAGTTGTGATATATATGCATTGATATGTTATATGCCCCCTTATTTGCATGTCACAATAGTCCATGGTTCCTTACACTCAGAATAATGGAAACTTGAAAAATTCCCCTGCACTTTGTTTTCCTTTAGTGGTGTGGGAATGCATTTTTAACCAAGGCAAGACTTTTTCTAAAAATTAATTTTAATGACTATAGTACTACTTGTATACATATGTGGATTAAAATAGATCCATTTATCAAAGACTGGAAAGTGTAGCAATGGAAGATAAGTCCTACCCAGTTTATGTAAATGTTCCGTTGTTTCAATTGGTGTCATGGTACCAGACAACAGTTGTCCAAAGTGATCATTGCCTTGAGCTGAAGAGAGAAAAAGGAAAATAATGTTGGTAATGTTTATGGTAACAAAGGATAGATGATTAACATCAATAAAGAGAAAATAATCTTTCATTGACATGGATGTGCCCAATTTTCATGGTACTTAGTTTACAAAAAGGGCAGTATAGATAAAAAACACTGTGTTGCCTAATGTTATCATACAGAAAATAAAACCAGAAGACTTTTCAATTGAAAAAAGTCAAATCCATTAATTGTTTGTACTTACCGTAGTTGTAAATATTTGTTACTGAGAAGGGAAGGAGAGCTTTCATTTATTAGAGAGTGAGATGTTCTGTGCAGTTCAAACTCAGTGATCTGGTATTGCATTCACAGGCAGCTATAACCTTTGGTATTATAATTTCTAATAATAAAACTTCCATAACGATAGCATAAAGCAATTTCCACATTGGACTTTAAGAACTTAACTAAAGTAACAACATTGCTGTTTAGCCTGTTCCTTGACATATTTCGGAACATGCGAAATAGTTCGGAACAACTAAAAACCACACAACCGACAATTTTGGTGCAGGTACTCAGAATCCTTTGTCATGAGATCCTGCCGACGGCAAAGTATAACCCAAGCTTTTGACCTGTAAATACAAACAGCAAGCCAGGCAAACAATCAGATGCAAAATATATATAAGTTGCAGAAAACGTAGAAGAAATGACTATAAGACGAAGTAAAGGTTCATAAAATGAAGTACAAATTTGGCCCCTACCTTTGCTTATCCAGTGGAAATCTGAAGTTCAGGATTGCTTCTTTTGCTCCTGGAACAGTTGACGGCAGAACAACAAGCTCGTAAGCCTCCTCTGCCCTTATTTCTAGTCTGCTTTCTTGGTTTTTTCTCTTCCATATTAGAACTAATGTTTCCCAAGTTAAAAATCCACCACAACTTGCAAAAATATTGAATTTGTAATAAAGAAAATACGATGGATACAAAATCCAAATAATTCTTACTGAGCTGACTTCAAGGCTGCGCATGCGCATAAAAAGCAGGAAACCAAAATAGTGGGAAGCAAACCTTCTGGTCAATCTTTATTCTGTGCTTCCAACAACCCCAAATATAAAATGTTACAGAAATATGTGAAGTTATCCGAGATATACCAAATCGATTGTCAGTTCATTTCCTATCAAAGCACTGTATTTCAAGCCTAGTTCATGATTTCATGAACGGAGCCGATAAAATAGTGGTTTCTATAGGAATGATTCCAGTTGCCACATCTCAGGCAATGTTTGTCTTGTCATGTCATTCCCACGGTCGTTGGAACCGTGGTCTGTGACTTAATAACCAAAACGAGAACAAGTTTTTTGCCATC
>JANTCA010040815.1:0-19668 GCA_024741275.1 Chironex yamaguchii
TTTTATATATATATATATATATATATATATATATATATATATACATATGTATGTATAGTTTGTTAAATGACTAAATGAGTTTGTTTCCATGTTATGGAGAAAACTGTATACTATACAACCGCAAAATAACTGTCATATATTGAACTACCTATTAAGCATTACCATTGATACTAATATGAACACAGGACTACTTCTTACCAAGCTTTCTCATCTTGCAAGCTTTACGAAGGCCTTGAAAGAAATTATTTGCCACAAGATTACTCAGTGTGTCTTTTTACGTCAATGGCGTATTCCTTTATTCAATATGCAAAAATTAATGTTTTATCCTCCATGCATATGTCAGTGCTAACTATATTATAATTATGGTCAGATTGATTTGAATTATTTGGTGGTAAACTAACTTGACAAATTGTCCAGCAATCAGTTTGCTCAATTACGCAGTTGAAAACAGATTGTAATGACTGCTAATTAATTTAGTATTGTTAATTGATCATTGAGGCTTGTGATATCAAGGATCCAATCGTCAGAAAAACCACAATACCTTTTCCAATTCTTGTGTCAATTTACTAATGTTCAGTTGCAACTCTGAAGTTTTGAGGTTCCTCACTCTGAAAATTTATCATCAAATAAGAACTGTGTTTTTTCCAGCCAAGGCTTGTAAAAAGATATTGGCTAATATATGACCTAATTCTCTTTAAGTGTAGCACTCATTTTGAAATTAAGAGAGGAGTGGAGGAGTTTGTGTTTAATGTAGTACCACTGAATTTTGTCGAATATTGAGAAATGAGACTTTTCATGTTTGCATAACAAACTTCGATAGTATTGCATCTTCATAATCTTTATCTTAAGGATATATGAATTGCCCGTTTAAATTTTTACACAAGACGCTTTGCAAAAAATCCCTCTTGTTTACAAGTAAACATTTTTATCGAGTGTAAAAATTAAACAATAACGACGAATTTCGAAGATATTGAATGCCAGAGATAGTAAAAGTACTGCACTGAAAGACAGAAGGTCAAAAGAATAGCAAATTATTGGATTTGCATCGCAAAGCTCAGCCTGCAATGATACCAGAATGTCTAGAGATATTTCAGCAGTTTTAACAGGACAATTTTCGCTAGTTACCAATTTTCACATTAGCAAAATAGGATTTATCAAATCGCCTCTGGTATATCTAGGCAGTGTTTCCAGAGTTCACCATCTATATTTGATGCCACCTTGAAGGCTCTTGTGCTTTAATTCACACAAATATACCCAATACGACTAAGTTCTGTCATTTGAAGGAGGCTCATGGTAAATTAACTTATTTCGACAATGAAGGAATTCACAACCCTCTTTTTTGAAACAGACTCCACAATTGTCATTGCTTTCCTATTTTCCTAATATTTACGATACAAAATAAGTGATGTAAGGCTTGAAATCAACTGAGGTTATGGATAGTTATTACAATAGATAGATATGATAATTATGAACATTCTAGACAGCATAAACTGTTTTCCTGCCACTACTTCATAAGTTCGGGCACTGAGACTTTATTATGTCTGCTGTTGGCTTTCGTTTTACAAAGTTGAAAAAAAGACTGAAATTAAGATATGTGTGAAAACCACCTTAGTGTGTTGCGAAAAGTAGTATGTAGCAACTGCTTTCAACGTCATGCAATTACGCGGAACTGAATACTGAAAGTTTTTCTATCTAACCAGAAATTTTACAATAACTTTAATTGCAAGGTTGCGGAAGATGACTGTCAACCTCAAAATGTTTAAAAATCTTAATCTGAAAAGAAGTAAGGGATTGAAAGTACGGAGGAAGGTTTTTATCAGCTGACACTCTCCGCAATATGAAACTAAAACGACTGAGTGATAAGAGAAAACGAGGCACAGAAATTTATATTGAGAATGCAAATTAGACCAGCCAATCAGAAACAGCAACGAAAAGGGCGCCAAAAGTATAACAAGTACATAATGAGTTTGAGGTTTGTTTTATCTTCCCACAACGCAGGATTTTCTGCTTTGAATGCAGATAAATTTTAAACATTTATGTTTATAGCAGATATATTTTTTAGTTTAGCTTGGGAAATTAGTGGATTTTGAAAGAAAAGGCATGGGACCTTTAGCGGAGCAGCTTCGTGGTATGCAGGGACAGTTTTGATGGTGATTTTACCGACGATACAGGTAATGAAATTTGGCAGTTATTTCAGTTTTAGTATGAGTGGACGTAGTGCTGCTTCTCAGAGTATCGTAGCATAGGACAACAAACATACACGGCTTGCATCTCTAATACAAGGAGTCTGAATAAAAACCACAAAATGTGCTCAAACAATACCTATGGTCCAGTATAATTACGTTTTGATTGTTTATCAAGTATACATCACTCTTCCCACTTCTATTATTGAAATGCTATTTTCTCCGTTTACACGGTCTAATCTTCAGGAGCAACATTGATACTTTTTCGTCCACAGAAAAGAATCTTTGTAATCTTGACTGCTTCAACTGAAATTTGTAAATGCTTCTTTTTGTATGTAGTATCTTGTTCCCAGATACAATATGTGCAATCTGCTATCGCTCTGTATAATGGAAATTTAATTGCATTAAGTGTTCTTAAAATTGATTATACCATAAGGCGTGCCATTATATTTGCTCGATCAGGAGCTTAAGTATCAAATAGTCACCCCCTGTGGCTACAAACTTTCTCCCAGTAAGATAATTCTAACAAACCTCTGGCTATAAACAGTTGTTTTATCTTGTTTTCTTTTGCTGTAGAGCTCGTTGAATTACAAATGGTTCAAATAAAACCCGATAAAATCTGATGTTTGAATACTCTCGTTGCTTAACAACATCCACGCATGTTTGTTTCCCTTATCGCCTTGCAGCAGCATTGTTTGTTTATCTGAGCATTGCAAGGGATGTGACGATTTAAATTTTGCGTGGGCATCAAAATACTTCAACGTATCTTCTTTGACACCTGTTTACTTCTTCGTTACCAGACAAAAGATCGCAGCTTTTCAAAAGACCTAAAACTTCAAAGAAATACGACAAATTCCGACAGGGCACTCGGATCGATAACACACGAAAAATCGGTATTCTGCAGCGCCAGGCGTATTTGACATTGCCGGTCAGTATGTTGATAGTACTGATTTGGGTTAAAATAAACACAAGAGACAAGACTATCGATAAGGCCTCCCGTCTAATACCAGAGAGTTCCTTCATTTATTCCCTTCTCTCTTACCACAGCGAAGATAACGCTATTGGTATAAGCGTCATACTGAATGTCGATGTCATGATAGCCCCAGGAGTAGTAACTTGTTGAAAGTAAACAAGATTTTTCCATGTTTATTATTTTGAAAAACACTGTAAAACAAGGGAGGTTTGACCCTTACTCGAATAGCCAGCCCATCGTTGTGAGGAGAATGTTGGTACTAACATTATTGATTGTTCTCCTTTAGTGCCGAACTGGTTATCAGACCTGTGGTGCTGTAAGGTCGGAGTGACTTTGTATAACTTGACTCAATATTCTCTAATCGAAATTAGATTAGAAATAAAGAAAACTCTTTAAAATTTTTTGAGACAAATCCATCACATCAGCTTTGTGCCGAACTTACAAATAAAATTTGTAACTTAACTGTCCTTTCGAAGAAGAACACGATACAATAGCAAATTTTCGACTTAGTGATGCTTTATCGTTGCATGGCATGTTGAATAGATTTTCAGAGAAACAGTGGAAGCTACTCAGACTATTGCGTAGCGGATGGTTTACATAGGATATGGAACATTTTTGCAATCAAGGAACATTACAGTGATTGTTTGTAAACCCGAGCACGCATCTCCTGGAAAGATGGATTTCCCTCTGTTTTCTTTTTTATTATTCCACCTTCTACATTTAAATATATCAAACATCGTCAAAACTTTGTTACATCTATTATTATGTTATCACGTATCACGAGACATATTTTAATCGATGACATCACAACTGTATGGCAGATGAAGAACTGTCAATACGTGAATGAAAGAAAGAAAAAATGAATGAAAGAAAGAAGGAAAGGAAGAAAAAAAGTGAAACAGGGTTAAGTAACAGAACAGATAGCCTTATTGTATCTTTAAGTTTATACCAACATCGAATGCCTTCCATGAAAAGAAAAAATAAATGTCAAATAAATACCAAAGAAACTTTTTGAAAGAAACTACAAGCAACTATTAATGTACTAGTGGTAATGATTATTACAATGTTGAAATTATGATCGATTTCTAAGGGACTATGTGTAATTAAAACTTCAGTTTTGTGTCAGTTCCGTTTTGTTTTCTGCAAAGTCTTTTTTAACTTCATCTGTGTGGTCATTGAACATTTAATGTTTTCTTATTTAGCATATATATAAAAACTTTGTGGCTGTACGAACTAGAGCATTTTGCATCCAAAATTTTTCTTATCTTGATAATATGATAGCGAATCTCTGTTCCTTCTTTTGAACTTGGTAGGCGAGAGTGTTTATGATATGAATTAGACACAGCTATAATATCTTTTACGATAGGGGCAAGGTATGATTTGTCCCTCCATTTTCTAGCGTTAATAAGCACGGCTCATAATATGATTGAAGTTGATCCTGAAACTTGTCAGTAGTTCACTGTCCTCGCCTTTTACTATCATTCCGTTAAATAAATAATTTTGATGCTAAAATAAACTTTTCCGGAAGAATTAGAGGTTAAGGTACTTTTTAGAAGAGATTTGTTAGTATCTGATGGGTGCCATAGTTTATCCAGATAAATACATTTTTTCAAAATTATCCCTCAGTTTTTACGAGGTTGGTAAGACCATACGTTAAACAGCACAATACTCATAGGGAATGTTCTAATAGCGAGTAATACCAAAGTTATTGCGATAACGATGACTTCCATAAGGTAAATTGATTAGGTCAAGATGAGAAGGAATCATAAGTTATGTTATATACATCGAGTGCCAGAGCTTCAAACTGGGGCTGCCCGGCTGACATACATACTAATTGCCATAGGTCAGTAGGGATTGTTGAAAAATTCTAAGTCATTCAATCCTGGTCATACACTCCTGTTATTGGGTTTCTGTCCATTTGGTGTATACGCTTACAAGCAGAACGTCCCTTGTACATACAGGGTATTCATTCATCACGGTTTGTGCAAATCAGGGATAAGTGATGAGTGGTCTTATGATGGGAACAGTACCAAGGTTTTAGGAGTAAAAGGCAAAAGCATCAAAAGTAATTGTTCAATATACAAAGAACATTAATACTGATCAAACTACAATGTCTTTGAAATGCATACATGATATAGCTATTGTGATCCTTTCTTGCTATAAGATTTAGTTGAATACGTAACAAACATATTAAAATGTGAAAAAAACCGACATGTTGTAAAAAATAATGTGCTGCAACCTCTCTACATCTTACTTTATGTCTTATGCGTTCAGAAATTCACGATGTGCATATTGTAAATGCAATAGTATCACTCTCCGGAGATATCAGCTAATGCCGGCACCTTATTACGAGTAGACATAATTCATACCAATTCCTATGAGACGCAGCATTTTCTTGGATTTTAAGTACAGTCCTGTCCTTTAAAGATGTTGTTACAATTTTGATATGTAGTCATATCCTATAATATCTGTTTTATAGCTTATAGTATCTGAGATATCATTTGCAAATTGATCACAGTCGTCTTCAAAATGTTGTTACCTAGCAAGTGTGTCTAATATCCTCTTTAGTAGTCAATCTGAGCTAGGTTAATTTATTCCGTTGGACTATAATTCCATTTCTTTCTCTGGAAATCGGGAGTCTTGTGCCCTACTTTGCAAGCTAAACAATATATAACTGAAGCAAAATTGGTTTCATAGTCTACTAAAACATAAAATTTCCTTTTCCCCAGATGCTCACATGTTACCTTTGCTTCTTTCAAGCTGATCCATTACTTTTGAATATTAATGTTTCTCTTGAAATAAGAGTGCCCTCAGTGATCTTCAGTAATAATTATCAATCATCAAAATTACATATAGATATACTTCAACAAAGTAATGTTCCGAATGGTTTACTTCATTTCTTTCTTTAATACATTGGTTGGGGTGTTTACTAGGAAACTGTATTGACCTTCAACATCAATCATCCATTAATTTCGTCTTTGACACCCAATGCCATGAGACAAGCAAAGACAGTCATCACCATTTTATGTTTGACCTCAATCAAATCCTCTGGTAAAGCATATACCTTGGCGCCAATCTTCCGTGCCATGGTTACCGCATACTGTGCATTGAGTAGCTTTTCTTCGTCCGTGTCACCTTCTTTTACAAGTGAATAGTTCACAGAGTTTGGTTTAATAGCATCAATTAAATCAAGTAAGACCACACTCTTTGAAATGGTAGGATCTTTGAAATTTTCAAGTAGGCTCTCCTTGCCAGCATTCACTAACTTCCCATTGACCCAGCCTATAATTTCCTTCTCGGTGACTGGATCCTCTGATCCTTTGCACGTTTGCAAAATGGATAAAGTATATGCCTGGAGGCCCTGAACAGAGATCCCTAACGAAAATTTAAGATTGCCGTCAAGAATATCCTGACCGCCAATGCCAACCACAGAAAACTTCAGTGAGTTTGCCACATTGACAACTAAGTTGCAATTTTCCAACTTCTTCATGTTACCACCTAATTTGTTAAAAGGTGGTCGGTTTGCTTTATCTAATTCCACGCAACCAGGTTTAACCTTCAAAGGAGAAATAAAAGCCAATAGCAGAATTAAGGTATGTAAACTTATTACTTTAAAAAAAACTTTTATGATTTTTACAGGTTAAGTACTCCATACACTCAGTCTCATCACATGGTCGAGAGTTTTGAAAGACGACCTCACGTATACGTAATAAAGTAAGTACCTCCAATTTAAAGTCGAATATTACAGCCCAGAAAGCCTGAAATTGTAGATGTAGTTCATTTTTTATCATTTTAATTTCTGTCACTTGCATTCAGTGGAAGTCAAATGTGGAATATAGTTCAATATGCTATTCTGTATCCGTATATTCATGCATTCAAAACGAAAATGTCACACGTTATTGGTTTTGATATCGCTTTCAGTTGATGGAACGTATAGCTTAATTCATTTTATGTATTTACGGTATACAAACTTGAAAAGAAATAATCAGGTGGCGGCAAAGTATATTTTCTCAAGTTTCCAAGATTTCCTTCCTATCAAAAATGGGCCTTGGAGGCACACAGATTTCGCTAGGCTACACTGATTCGTATCTAAGTGACAGACAATTGAAAAATATAACCTGAATAGCAATACATATTTAGCAAAAGCAATGGCTACTTTTGTATTTCATAGAGATGCTTCTGTATGTATGTATTTTCATATTTTCTATTGAAAATTTAGTTCCTTAATTTTCTTCAATCGTCGCTTTAACAAATTGTAACTTTCCAATGACAATGACATGCAAGCATTGGATATATTTGAAATCATCTGCCATGGTCATGTTAATATTTGAATGACCTCTTTCTGCACCTGTGAATTCAAACTTAAAGGACGTATTAACTTATTGAAGTATCAATAAAGCGAACTTTTCAGTTTTGTAATTTACATTTATATGTTTCAATGAAAATTTATGTGCAGGTCATTACGTATCATGAAGTGTCTGTCCTTTGGACAATGCTCTTACACATATGGCTTTAATTATACCTTTTTCTTATTCGAATAAAGTTTCTTTACTTCACTTGTTTTTACTCCAACAGTGCATTTAGTGACCTGCAGTGATCGGCAAGCTTGAATCATTACTCAGACAACACTCTCGGCAGTAACATTTTAATGATTAATTTGATGATTACTTGTACAATATCATCTTACGTATAATGTCCTGTTGCTATCTTTAAATATTTGTTAGATTTCGATTATGATTTATCAAAGCCACATTGGTGTGGTTTTTTCATGACATAGATCTCACATAGACTTTTCTTGTAAAAAGAAGGTTTCAAATCTCTACAGAGCACGAAATTATCTGTTAAACAGCAAAAAGATAGTGGCCAACGCTCATAATCCTACTAAATTTGCTGTAACTAGCCAGCAAGACCTGATCAGATCAGGTAACAATACACTGAGAAGAACAAAGATGGAGATAACTTGGTTGAAAAAGGCAACAACTGATAACCCAGCCTGCAATATGAATCAAGAAACTATTGTCGTAAGACATTTAATCAACATCATTATCTTTGCTGTTTTTATCTGACAAGCCTTGTATCTTAGGCTTCCAGCTAGGTTATAGAAATTCTAGAGACAAATTCATGTCGTCTGCAAAGCCAACAAACTTGGAGTGCAGATAAATTCGTTAGGAGTCTAGATTTTCCAAATCAATATCTTTGCTAAATTCCTTGATAAATTTGTTATTATAGGTTCCTGTCCGTAGAAGCTCACCATGTCCTCCTTATCGGTCTGCTTTACCTCAGTGTCAAGGTAAAAAATAGGCCATTGTAGCAAGCGTGCTGTACATTGATCTATAACCTCCTGATTGTGTTACTTGCAAAATTGTTTTCATAAATACTTAGGATGGGTACTGGGAAAATTATCTTGATATGATATCCCATGAAGAGGGTGCGGTAATTAACGTAGGTGGTTGTATTAGGACATGCACGAAGTAGCGTTTCAGTTTTACAAATCAATATTTGTGATACAAACCAATGAGGGTCTCTTGTGAAGTCATTTTAATATTGTCTGTATTTTTCTAGTTTTGAAGGAAAGTTTAAGACTGATGATCGCAAGTAAATTGTAGTAAGGGTAATTTAAAGTAGGATCATATGGGTATTTTACTATGTGAACGCTCATTGATCCAGTATTGGCTTTATCCACACTTGAAGAGTTTTTCCTGTGGTCCCTTATGGTTTCTACCTTTCCCTCTCACCGGAAAAAAGGGAAGTGGCACAGTTATCGGTCATTATCCATGCAATGTTAAGGTTATTTATAGTGTACCTATAGCAAACAAATACTAGTTTTCGTATGTCACGCTCCATGTGAAAGAGAAAATGCATTACCTAACAGCAGAACCGAGATTATAATTATGTAGCATCACCAAATGGATCGGTGTCCTCTTTAGACACAAAATGACCGGTTGAAGTTGACAGGATCAAAGCAAGTTATTTTATCTAAAAGGGTACATGATGGACCTGTTAAAAATTGATTTAGTGACTCTAGAAAAGATCAAGCATGTGCCTTATTTATTTGGTCCGATCAAAATGCCTTTTACAATTGCTGCTGTCTACATCCGGCATTAAGAATAAGCCAAACTTGGAATTAAAAACCATTATTGTCAAAGGGCTATTGTTTATAGCAGCCGATGCAATGAAAATCTTAAAACAGAGGATAGAAAAATTACCATTATTGAAGGTTTACTTTCGTTTGTTAAGAAATACTGACCATGCGAGATATGACTGATCGGTATAGAGGACTCTTGCGATGAGTTTCCTTATATGTAGCTTAATGCTATTCGACGCTTGTTGATCTAAAATGATGCTACCGAGATCATATTAGAATTTTAAGGGAATCAAAAATATTGACTGGAAAAATATATGGACGTACCGAATTCAAAACTTGCAGCAAGATCCATCCGTCCTTTAAGTCAAATTTGAGGTCATGAACATAAGGGTGCACTCCAAGGCTGTTCATCCAATTGCGAATTGCTTTCTCTTCTCTCGTTTCTTCGATTGCATCTGGAATTACGTCAACCTTGCCCTCTAAAGCAGGATAATGTTTGAACAAGTTGCATACGAAAGCTAAATTTAAGCGCGGATTGCCTTTTACTATATCTCTTGCTCTAACAAACTTCTTGCAGTTCAGAACTTTGGCATCCTCTAGCACCAGCTCTGCTCTTACGTTTATATTTGATTCCTTCATCACGTTGTTTTTAAGTTCGACATCAGGGGGTGCAATCTTAAAAAAGAATCAGAAACACTTATACTGATTGAAGGAAGTAGATCACATACACTATCTTGCTTCTTCTTCTAAGTGATCGTTTGAATTTAAGGTATTTATGTGATTAAAAAGCAAATACTCGTTGACTTCCAGGTCAAAACATTGGTCTCGATGTACACTGTATTACTTGTAACTATGTCACTATATTACTTACAAGAACTCTGTTAAATTCGTTCTTTAAAATATCATTAAAGACGATAATCATGTGTTATTTTGCTTTCATATTTTTTACAAAAAGCAGAATCTGAGCAAAACAATGTACTGTTATATATTTCGTCTTCTGATACCAAGGACTTTGGAAGTCCACTAAATCTTTGTGCCTTGATGACACGAACATATATATATTTACACTAGAATGAAAAATGTACAATAAATTAAGCTAAGAATCAGAAAAGGAAACCAGGGTAAAGAATGGATTGAAGCATTGGTACCAAAAGTTAATACGGTGAGAGCAATAGGATTAGGGCTCATTAGATGATGACATGAAGTTCACATGCTGTTGGGAAAGAAACTGGGGATTATCGAAAATTGTTTTTTGGTTTACTTATGATTACTTTTCAATCGGTTGTTTTCGTTCAGCTAGACTCTGAACCTCCCTTCAAACGACAAAAACTCCATTTTGGTGAGATCGGAGTTGCTTGCACACAAACAAAGCACTGGGCAACAACTAACAGAACTAAAATATATCAGGAAACGTAATCACTACTCTCCACCTAGCGATACATTGGATGATAAACTTTAATTCTTAAAATTCTTAAATCAATATTCGTGGTCCATGGAGAAAGCTACCTGTAAAAGAAGAATGGAATACACTTCTGAGTCTTTAATGTCCTTCGAGAAATTGGTGATAGTTCTCTTGGATCCAGCCTTCTTCAAATGATAATTGACCCAACGAATTAAAATTTCCTCAGGTGGCAAACGTAACAGATCTTCAAGTTTTTCACCTCTTTGAAGAAGACAGCTCATTCCAGCTGCTTTCTTTACTGATAACCTTGAGAACAGCCCAATCTGAAGTAAAGGCAGAAAAAACATAAAGTTCATTGTGTACTTTTCATCACATTTTTCGTCGGTTTATTAATTTTTGTGACACTTTATTGTTCTTCAAAGTGTATGTATTGAAGCTCTACAAACAGGATTCGAAGTTTGTAGAATGGTGGTAGAAACTTCCGTGTTATGTTAAGTTGGGAATCAAGCTAACACTATGCACTCCAGAAGCTCCTCTAATTAATTTACACTGCGATCGTTGAAGAAATAATAACATTTTATTCGCAGAATGATTCATAACAGTACAGCATAAGTTCAATGAGCAGAATCACAATAATCCAAACACATAGTTCAGTGCAAACGAAATATCCCAACACACTCTCACCTAGTGAGCAACTGATCTAATAACAAACTCCTACTCATGGCAAGTGACAGGCGACCATTCTCTCAGCCAAAATAACCAATTGTCATTGACCGAGTCGTTACAATATTTATATATATAGCTAGAAATTTCAGAAATCACGGACTAAACATCACAATAAAGACAAACACGAAGATAGTCAACTACCTGGATGTGAAGGTCAACCTCAATAACAAAACATACTACCCTTACAGAAAAACCAGTGACCGGCCACTTATCCATCAACACAGAGTCCATCCACCCACCTAGCATCATCTACCAACTTCCAGATAACATAAACTGCCGAATCTCCACTCTATCCTGCAATGAAACAGAATTTAACAAAACCTAACTTATCTATAAAAACGCCCTAAAATCCTGTGGATTCAATCAGACTCTCATCTACAAAAACCATCGCCCAAGCACTCGTTCCAGAAAAAACGCACAACAGAGCATCATCTGGTATAATCCCCTATATAACAAGAACATCCACACTAACATCAGCAACATATTCCTCGAGCTAATAAAGAAGTACTTCCCAAAACTTATAGATTCCACGGCATCTTCAATAAAAACAACCTGAAAATTAGTTACAGCTGCACAGATAACATGGTCTCATAAACAAGAAATTCTCCTTAACACCAAACCAACCGCCAACCCATCGAAGTTATGCAACTAACACAAAAATGAAGACTGCCCTTTGGATAATAACTGCCTTACCACCAACATCATCTAAAACGCTAAAGTAACTACAAAAGAAGACAAAATCGGGGAAAATTAGGTTGGCCTGACTGAAGGAACATTTAAACAACGATAACCTGCTAAACAAGCGCTCCAAACTAATTTCAAAATACAGACACGAAGACAAGTATCATCTAATAAATTATAGCACTCATAGATATAAATTATATTATATGGATATTGACAATAACAGAGTACAGACTTTAAAGCTGAAGTGATGGACCTGAAAACTTTTAGCATGTCGAGAATGTCAATACAACTAAATCGATGCCTGAGGTCTTAGCCTGCTGCTGAAGGAATGAGACATAACTCAGTCTTAAGACTACACGCACTCAAATCATCACCATACATGTACAGCACATCACTTGACTCCTCTTGGCAGGTCTAAACATGAAAAGCTTTAAGCAGATATTCTTGCACAGCATTTCAAATCAAGTTCATCACCTCCTCGAATGGCACTGATGACAAAGTCATAAGCTCCAAAGTGCATTCATTGATATATCTCCTTGGGTGTGTGTTATCGTGAAAAAGTCTTCTGAGAACCTAATTGTAAGTTGTCCAGGAGCTATCCTTTTGCATGACAATTTGGGCTGAAAGATTTCAAGGTATTCTGTTTCAATTCGCTTGTTCATCAATAATTTCTAAAGAGTTGCTACAACATCAGTAACGATGGCTTGACTTCCCATGACAGATATTCCTGGATTTTGGAGAATCTTACTCAAATTATCTGTTAGGCACAGGATGGTCTTTCGCAAGTAACACCCAAAGTAGACAATTTAGGCATGACAGCGTTGACTGCCTAACTCTAGCTCACATCTTTTAAGTTGTCTAACGACCATTCCCATAAACTCATAAGCTCACGATGCTTTGTGATAATTAAAGCCAGGATTTCCAGCTTTTCCAGTTCGTAATTGGTGTTTGAGTCATAATCTGATTTAACAGAACACAGTGCTTACTTTACATCAGGTGCTGTTCCAAGCGGCTCAGTTCCCTCAGTTAGCACCTTCTAATTGGCCTCAACAGAAGGAGCTTTCCTTAACACAGAAAGCACCAAATTTTGCTTGGACTTCCGTAACATCATTTTTAGAGAAAATGTCCACAGACAGCCCCACTGTTCATAAACCTTCTTCTATTTAAAGCTATTTGCAGAGCTATCTTCTACTAGAGTATTCATTAAATTCCTGAAATAAATAACTTGGAGGTTCAATTTTACATATATGCAATTTATTAAGGTATCAATTTCTTTTCACCAGTCTGACTTCTAATTGGGTTAGGATACGATTTCGTAGTGCGTGTTACGCTTCCCCCAATGAGATTTAAAATAAACGACTTTAAACCTTAGATGGACAACGCTGAAGTTCAGTATACTGTCAGTTTTTGTGATGTCTTACTGTTGTGTTACATCTTTAACTTTAACAATGATAATTCTTTTCATTTTTGTGATTTTACTCTTTTTTTAATTGAAAATTATTGGGGGGCTGCAGCCCCCTGTCGCCGGCTCCTACGGCACTGACTACTTATGTATTACTTACATACTACTTTGGTCGTACGACTACGGCCCTGTAGATATACAACTCGCTAAAAGGGCAGTAAAGTTTCAAATTTGATTTTTATTTTTTATTTACTAAACACAAAGTACTACACTTTTGTATTGCATTGATTGACTATCTGGTACATTCACGACATCATAATCGGCCTTGTAGCTTAACCTGTCCAAGTTGCTGTCCATCTTCGTTCCTCTCAAACCCTTGCACGATTGCCCTGTGCTTAAGGATGTACTCCTGATGGGTGTTGGAATTCAAATTGAAACGTATAAAAAGATCAGAGAAAAAAGAATCATCGTGGATGTGACCCATATCAACTATTTTGGAAACAGGTTATTTTGGAATTGTTGCTTAAAGCAAAAATGTTACGGAAGCATGATAACCACAACACTAATCGACTTTTCAATCAAATGATTACTTCCTCAAGTTAACAAACAAAAATACTTAATGTAAACTGTAATTAGAAATGATGTTGTTTGTACTATCTTTACAACTGTACGTTTATACGTTTTTGATGGCGAAGAAATCAATCAAGTCACTGAAGTTCATTGCGCTTACAAATTCATTTTAAATTACCGCATAAGAGAGCAGCCTGAGAATGTCTTGTACCATGCAACTTCTAACTTCATTTTTATTCTTTTTAACTTGGAAAATGCTTGCCCTTCACTGCAGTTTGATACCATCATGGATAGATAGATTTGTAGTTCATTGTAGACGTTTGTATAGTTGTGAATACACTTCAACTGGTCCAGAATCAACAGGATATTTAGTTCTATACCTGCACTTTAAGAATTACGCTCCACTTTATTCTTATCCACTGACACTTATACCAACTTCCAAAAATTGGACTAGCTCAGAAGAGCAACAGTCTTCAAAATCATGAAGGCATTGTTTGACTACTTAATCAACTGCTCTAATCAGGTGCAATCATGGCTGAGCTCCAGTAAGTTAGGAAGAAGACCAAACGTGTCCTGAATGTCTTTGTATACTTCTACACAATATTGGAGAGCTCAAGATAATTTGTCAATGACAACTAGAAATACTTCAAGATAACATTCTTTTACTGAAAGTACTGTTTTGACGGATGTACCCTCTTCTTTCAGCTTGAGTTTTCACTTTTGTCGTTTTTTACAAAAATGATTTGTTCTCTTTGACTGCAGATTTAAGCATTTCGCTTTCTTTATGCTATTCAAATTTAAACTGTTAGCCTCTAATAAATCCAATGAAAGACTTAAAGTCAACAAATTCAAAGAAATTCTACTCTATCAAAGGAAAGAAGTCGTTGTTTAAAAGTTTTCTCAAATTGTGTCCCATAATTCAGTTAAACAGTGACTTCAACTTAAAAATATTTTTTGTAAATCCTTGTGATTCATGATTGGTGTCTTGTGACTGATTTTCATCAGTTGTCAATTATTCGATTGCTAATTTTTCATGATAGACTACATGGTGGGCTAAATATCTTGTGTAAGCCAAGGTTTGTTACCAGGCAAGCCCTTCATGTGTTTTTCATGTACCTACCAATGGTATAAAGCTTTGTACAAGCTTAAAAAATCCATCTGCATCAGGACAACTTTCTGCTGCACTTTTACAAACCAAATTAAAACAATGATCCATGCATGTCTCATAATGAGCAACACTGCTTTTGTTACGGTTAAGAGCTTCCAAACCACTGTAATTCCCATTCATATGCATTCTGATATGGCTGGTCTCAGCTATCTTCACTGGTATAAACAGTATGGATCATTCAGTTTGCCCAGATTGTAGAACATAGCGGAATATCACTGTCAGCTTGTCCACACTCATGAAATGCAGTGTCGAGTCTACAGACGTATGTGCCAGTTTGACTTCATTAATAATCAGATAATATCTATTGTCCAATAAATTGTTGAAAACAGATAAGGTGTGTGTCCATGTCCCTTATTGGGATGTTTATGGATATGCTTGAGCATAAGATGTGCCATAATCGGTTAATAGTTCAACGATTCAAAGGTAATTGCCATTGCCCAATGACCTTATCAGTTTATCTTTGCTGTAAAATGCAAGATCACAACACCCAAAAATTTTGCAATGCTGTCTATTCTCAGAAAAACCTGTTTCCAATACTGTACTTAACTTTTGTATTGCGCTAGCATATAAAATTTAATTCTATTAGATGATTTCCTATTACATGCTTCAAGATGTTGGTGTTACATTTTTCAGGAGCATGTTGTCTTTCATTATATCCACGTCTTTACGTACTCATTGTAGGTGACATCAACTTACTTACAAAGCCAGGAACATAATCAATGGTTTTCGAATAGTACAAGCAGCAT
The DNA here is from genome assembly GCA_024741275.1 of Chironex yamaguchii. Lineage (NCBI taxonomy): Eukaryota > Metazoa > Cnidaria > Cubozoa > Chirodropida > Chirodropidae > Chironex > Chironex yamaguchii. The sequence goes on from JANTCA010040815.1 coordinate 15,940, forward strand.
CTTTCCAGCTGTTACCTTGTTAGTGATGTAGCCTTATTGCTTTGTCTTAGAATAACACTTTTAAATACGATTAATGTTTCGGGGGCGGGGGTCTAAATGTTGGGGGTCCCTGACTTTAGCCCAATCATTCCACCGTAAATCCGCCACTGGACATGCGTTTATTTTAATGATCATAATCATGGTCGTACAAAGCAACACCTACAACAAAAAGGACAACAGCAGTAGCAACAACAGTAACCAGCAACAAGAACAGCAACAGTAGCAAAAGCGACAGTTACAGCATCTCATAGAATGCAGTTCCTGCATGTTGAAGATTGTCCTCTGCTTCTTATTCCTCTTACAATTTCTTGTCTATTCTCATTGTTTAGCCAACATCCTCTTGTAATGTATCTGCATAAGACAATTTTTTCAACGGGACCTCATCAGTTTTATGTTGCCTTATCGTTCTCTGCAACTTATCACGTTCGCTTTCACCTCTTCGTGTTCCTATCCAGTGTTCCTTGCAAGTTTCAACGCAGAACTTACACTAGTTGTTTGTCATGTCCAACGCTGAAATAGGAGCTTTTAGTTCAGGATCTTTTAATTATTTTTTACAACAAAGTAAGCCTTAAGTGTGAATGTCCAAGGCATTCATTGTGGGTAAATTCCACGATAAGTTCTTTCATGCGCAGCCAAGTTTAATAGACCAAAGTTTAATCTATTATTTCAAACTAACAATAAAAGAATTCCCCTTAATTTCAGTTTCACAATCAAGTTTTTTTACGGCAGTTGAAGTATCATGTCTCTCAAGGCAGTTGTTATTTGTCCTTGGCTGCGGACTTGAAAAATAAAATATGGGCTAATATATTGTATAGATAAGGGACTCAACAACTATAAGGACGTAGGAAAGCCCACCGTTATGCAATAGTGATGGTCAAATCTTCACTTGACATTATAAATGAGTATGAATCAAATATCTCAAATTATAACGCAAACTCTTCTCTTATTGTCATTTCATTTGTTTATATTTCATGTTTCCTTTTTCTATACCTAGTGGCCTGTGTTCGAAAATCCTGAGCGTCACAAAGCCATGACATCGTAAGAGTCATGCTCATTATCATCACAAGATTTTAACATTTGAAAATGATAGCTAAGTCCACATGAACGATTTGTCGCTTCAACAGCATTAGTTACAATTTTTGGATAAAAAAGTCACACATTTTGCGATCTACTACCTGTCATACATTACTTTTGTAAGGCGAAGCCCCCCAAAATGTCCCAAGATTGATCAAAATCTAGAAATATATTTCATAAGACCGTTATAGCTTTTTGATACATGAGATCAGCATAGCAAATTTTGAAATTGAAGTGTAATCCTTCAATTTGCTTTTGATGCGGATTGTGGTTGTCTATGAAAAGTTGCAAATGCGAATACATGGCAAGATACATTTTCCGGTAGCAGTGCCCTTGTTCGGGTATATGAATCTAAGTTAGCTGGTTTGGAGAATGCAAATGAGTTAATTCATTACCAAGTAGTAACCAAAAATGAAACGAGGCTGCGAAAACAGGATTGAGTGTGGATGTGTTTGATTGTACAATATTTGGATGCTAGTGTGTGAATTTCAGTATCCATATTAGAGCGGAATTTTAGGTATGACAAGGTAACAGATTCGCAAGGTTACATTTCCTAATTTTTTAAATAAAGCCAAAAATCAGTTGATTTCTGCTCGGTGTTATGAAGGTTGCTTCTAATATGTTTAAGACAATAGGAATTCCAATGCATTTTTAATAGGAGATCCTGGCTCAATTTCAGATTCATCGGTTGATGCGGTATTATTCCTCTTTAAAATATTGAGCTCACTATAATCTTGTAAATCATGCTTTTTATTTGAGTGGACTCATTTCTAGGGTGCTACTTATACCTCATTTTGTGTATCCAACAGCTTACACCTTGAATGGCTAATAGACAGAGACATGATCATTACATCTCATGCAACTTAAAATACAATCAGTTGACGTATTATTATAATTGCCTTACCCTTATCAGTTGCCATAGTAATCCTAACACAAGATGAGGAGTACCATTGATGATATCTTCAGCCCCAATGTTTACAATGTTACATCCAATTGAACTGGCTGAGTTAAGGACCAATGTTTGATTTTCATGAATAGTGTACACGTTAAGTTTCGTCTTATTTATTGCTCGCTCGTCAATTGTCCCCTCAATTGACCAATTGATCAATTTACACAAGACAACTCCATCTTGAAGGGCCTGGAACAGTGCGCCATATTTGTTGACATCAATTGGCAAGTATTTTCCTGTCGGGATCGAATAAAAATCAGAGACAATAATTATAAACATGATATTAGTTGAACAGTCTAGACAGCCAGACACACATCAGACCAGTTGAAATTACTGATTTGTGCCTAATAGCCTCAGCTTGGCATTATTATCCCAGTTTTCGACTTGAGCGTATTGGTAACTACCTTGAAATCATATAAACATTCTTTCAGATATGATACATGCCGTGAGAAATGATAGAAAGGTAGAGGAAGTAAGAGGTCGGTACCCGGGGATAGAAAGCACCCTTAAATCTGCTTTAAGCCTTACATCTGCAGGGCGCTTCTTCCACAACCACAAAGTGCATATGAACATGAGAAGTACAATAACTCATGAAAAGTTGATGCAACGTGCAAAGCTGATTAACAACAGACAGTTTGGGGAACTGTCGATTTCAAGAACATCGTTAATGTCCTTGCCAATTTGAAAACCCTTAGTCAAATTTTACTTAAGACACTTGTACCTTACATGTAATTTCTTAACATTGAGTATCAGGATGGAAAAATGTAAAGTTATGCCTTTAACCACCTGAAAGTAGACCGAGAGTCTCTAAACTGCACATGTGATGCATTTTCTATAGAACTGAACAGCTTATTAAAAAATACCGGAATGCACTTAGTCATCCCCCCACTCCGATCATCCTCTAGTGTAATTGAGTTTAATTAATTGGCGTGTATGCGTACTAGTGGTTTGTATTTATTGCCGTTTGCACTAGCCCTGTACATGATGGTCTTGTGTAACAAATAAGTATAATAGTAGGTATAGGTATGAAGCATTTTAACGTTATCAAAGTGGAAAATTGCGTTTGAGCATTTGCATTTGAAAAAGTATCATTGTATGTGAAGAACGCCGTAGGGCATGGCAGAATCAAAATTAGAATTTAGCTATTCTCCCCCTTAGATGTATTATCATAAAACTGAAAAAGATGCCACAATTTTCATAATAATAACAGAAAAGGTGCGACGTTCTATCATCAATGTAGTTTAGCACTTTAGGAAACTTCAAGATGAAGAAAAATGTCTATAACATGTTTAATTAATTTTTACGTGGTATATGATTATTTTTGTCACTTTATAAAATTGTATTGAATAACAAAATTATCGATTATTAGTGCCTTTGACCGGAGAAACGTATTTTTGTTTAACAAATTGACAGGATAGGGAAGGATACTTTGCATGACCTAATTCTTTATGACAAAGATAAGTACCAGTAAACGAAAAGTGTTAAAGTAGAAACCGAATTAAAGAGTACAATATATACTTTAGCAAACGTGAAAATACACATGCGGAGATAACGTATTCGAGTATTTACATACATACATACATACATACATATATATATGTAAATCGCCTTGAAAATTTGCGACATTGCGCTAAAATCATACTTAAAAGCTTTTTTCGTCTGACACT